>CALNHX010004313.1:0-130063 GCA_940337035.1 Agriotes lineatus | reverse complement strand
TTTTTCTGTTCAGTATTAAATGGTAAATGGTACAGTACACGCAAGCATGAAAGATAAGCGATACCAAAGAGCATATGTTGAGGTAAGATACATTTTAGCTTAAAAAGTATAATTATTTAAAATACTGATTGCTGCTTCAGATGGATTCTAAGCAGTAACGAATACTAAGTATATATTTTTACTTTGTAGATCTTCCTCGATGAAGACAAAAACATAACCTCAACTTCTTGCACATGTCCTCGTGGACAAGTTTCATGTCACCATGTTGCTGCACTGGCACCATTTGCCCATTATAATATATCAGTTACGGACCAGTCATGTAGCTGGTCAGTGCGTAAACAATCTAAAGCACTTGATGAAAACTTGAAAACAATCGATGAATTGTTTTTGCCGTCTAAGGAATATCGAGCTTCAAAGAGAAGTGTTACCAAGAAAGTGATCGAAACGCTTAGAGAAAAATTGGCTTCGTTTGGAGGGCTGGTAGGATTCAGTTGGCTTCTAGCACCTAAACTTACTGCACAGGAAGATATTATTGTTCCGCAGATTAGTTATATAATTTTCTTCGCAGAATATCAAAATATATCTGAAAAAATTAGTTATTTTGAACAAAAAGTGAATGTTTCTCAAGACCAAGTAATAACTATATTTGAGAAAACCATAGGGCAGTAAAAAAATCCCTTGTGATTAATTATTCGCAGGTTTCGTTTAACAGCCAGTTTGTTCGGTACGGTGCTAGCAGCTTGCAAAAGAAATCGTTACCCTGCATCGCTTTTCAAAAAACTAACAGGTTTGCTTTGCAAAATATTTTTCACATTTTTCATAAAGTTCTGTTATTATGCAGGAACATATAACTTAGATGGAGTAAAGGCCATTCGGTGAGGGGCGAGAACATGAAAATAATGCAATTGAAACATTTGGGGCAGCAACTGGACTTTCTGTGACATCTGCTGGACTATGGCTCCATCAGTTTGGATACCTTGGGGCCATCCCAGATGGCCTTGTAGGAAGAGCTTGTGGAAGTTAAATGTCCATTTAAATATCTCAATTCCAACTTGATGGAATCACATGATAAAGGCTATATTTGTTCTTACGATAAGGTACTGCAACAGTTTGGGGTAAATGAAAACCATGAATATTTTCACCAAATACAGGGTGCATTGCACTTGTTAGTACATAAAAAGAAATGCTATCTAGTTATCTGGTATGCGTAAAGCTGAAAGTCATTTCCAGCTTCTCTAATTTCTTTGTAGCAATGTCCAAACGGCTGCTTCAATAGTATGTTTTCAGCTTCGGTTAAGACACTGCTGCTTGTGTCATTGGGTGCGTTCAGCCGGCATAGCGCTGAGGTAGCGACTGCGTTGAACGCTTCGCTGACCGACAGCGCTTCGGTTTCGCTTCTGCAGCAGTTGCCATTTTTGGGAGCAAATTTATTTTCGCTCCATTGTCGCTTCATTTCCGCTTGACCACTCAGCAGAACACGGTGTTTAGGCTAATTTGTAAATATAACCTAGAAAGGCGCGAAAATCATGGTTTCTGAAACGACCCTGCTGCAGTTTAATGTTAACGGAGAAACTGTAGAGGCGGAAGTCCCATCACATATGGTACAAGCTATTTTTGATGGTGTGTATTGCTTCTTAATATTACTATAATTTCGTTCGAACTAAGTTACATTTCCATTGAATCTTTTGAAACTACCTACTGTTGATTAAATTAAGTCTAAGATTTTATTTTTCTTATCGACGAGACGATCAAGAATGATGTTATAAATCAAATTACGCAGCAACGCATGGTACCGGAAAGAACAGATGAGCCTGCAGACGATTCAGCTGCCGAGCGGTTTGTTTGGTCACAGAAATCGACCATGTTGTTGATTGAGCACTACCGCTCAGAATGCTGCAACTTCAGAAACCCCAAAATGAAAAATAGTCTGTTGTGGGGGAGAATTGCCGAAAATATGAAAAAAAATTGTTACCATGTGACACCGGACATGTGTGACAGAAAATTTAGAAATTTGAAGAGCACTTATAAAGGAATAAAAGATACCAAAAGAAAAACTGGCAGAGGTGGACAAACTTGGGAATATTTCGACGTGATGGATGACCTGCTTCATACTGATGCCACCATTAATCCTCCACACTTAATATCGTCCATTCCACAACCTAAGCTTCCCTTATCTGTGCTAAACCAGCCCTCTACATCTACTCAGTCGTCCTTAATCCCAGCATATATACCTGCACCCTCTTCGTCAGCTTTGCCACCCCCAATACCTTCAAATTCATCATCCCTTGCCTCTTCAACATCGAATTCTTCATCACCAACTCCACCCGTGGAATCGTTATTAAGCCTGTCATCCACACCGTCTAGAATTCCCAGTTTGAATACTGCTGCCAGTGATACTCGAGGTACCAAACGTAAAAATAGAGAGTTAGAAGAATTTCGAAAGCAAATGCTGCTCTCCGAAGAGCAGAAAATTAGAGAGCTGCAAGAAATTAAAAATGTGTACAAGGAGCAACTCCAAACGCAAAAGGAGCGAAATGATATTTTGCGACAACTGTTAGAGTTAGTTAAAAATACAAATAATAAAAATAATTAGTTTTAAAATTGTATCATTATTTTATGTATAATTATATTTAAATGTATATATTTTTTTATTTGATTCACTTAAGATTGTAATGAGTAAGAAGTTTTGTAATAAATATATTTTGACATCGGTGTATAGTCTGATTTTTTATTAGACAGGGAGTTTATTATATCGCGCAATATGTGTAAATGCGTTTATTTTAAAATGCAGTATGGAAACGTTACTGAGTATGTAAAAACATAATATATTGTACGGGGGAAGGAATTCTGTTGATCAAATAGTAGAAAGACTTCAGTTTACAGCAAGTATGTGGGTTATTACATGCCCTGTTCTTTCTCATGCTTCTTTTTCAATAAAATTACGGTTCATATATTGCATTTTAAAATAAACGCATTTACACATGGCATGGCGTAACAATATTCACCGTAGTATTTTGATGGTTTTTGATCTGGTGTTTTAGCATTTATTGCATTGTACAGGGTCCGGCAATGAAACGGGAAGATTTCGTAAATAATTTTATTGTTGCAAAATTATTTTTTTTATAATTATGAATACATTAATGGGAAATAAAAGAGTAGCCATTTGATTTACAATGTTAAAAAAAAATTTTTTTGTATACTACATCTGCCAAATGTCCTCCGTTGACATTTATGCATTCTTGGGAGTCGAGCCTGAAAGTTTTGCATCACTCTTCGTGGGGTTACCTAAAAACAAAAGTGTTTGCAACTGATCCACCCAGGACAATCCCGGCCCTCAAACAACGAATTCGTGACGAGATTGCAGCAATACCTGTTGATATGCTGCGAAGAGTGATGCAAAGCTTTCAGGCTCGACTCCAAGAATGCATAAATTTAATGTCAACGGAGGACATTTGGCAGATGTAGTATTCAAAAAAAATTTTTTTAACATTGTAAATCAAATGGCTACTCTTTTATTTCCCATTAATGTATTAATAATTATAAAAAAAATAATTTTTCAACAATAAAAGTATTTACGAAATCTTGCCGTTTGCCGGACCCTGTATGTAACCCTTTTCAAAGTTGTTAATTAAAATGCCGAGAGAAGATCTCTAAAAAGGATGCCTAATTGTTTTGTAATTCTGCTGCTGCATGAATGACCCTTTGACTATGTTTACACTTACACAACAAAAACATGCTAATTTTATAAAATATATTTACAAAATATCAACTACATATATATATACAGGCTGATTTTTTTATCGTGTAACAACTTGTAGGCAACCCATTATGCAGAAGCATGCATTATGTATGCTTCTGCATAATGGGTTGCTTATAAGTTGTTACATGATAAAAAAATCAGCCTGTATACAGTATGTCCCCGGATTGAGTTTACAATAGGTATGATTGACCAAAAATTTTCGAATTGGAATTTCATATTTTGGGATTCCGCCCTGCTTGGTGTGAAACGAATTTTAAGAATATTTTCAGTTTTTGAAAAACAAGTAGGCGAAAAATATTTTATTTTCAGGTAAACTACCCTTTTTGTTCATGATACGGCAAAATTTAATCAAGAAAAGTTGTTGATAATGATAAATTATGACCCTATACCAAATTTCAGAACGATTTGTCGACTTATAAAAAACTGTTAGTTTTTAGAAAATTGTATTTTATTGTCAGGTAAACTACCCTTTTTGTTCATGATACGGAAAAATTGTATTAAGAAAAGTTGTTTATAATCATAAATTATGGCCCTATAACAAATTTCAGAAAGCTCTGTCGACTTAGATTAAACCGTCATTTTTAATAAATGCAATTTGTTTAATCTAAAAAATAACGGTTTAATCTAAGTCGCACGATCTTTCTGAAATTTTGTATAGGATCATAATTTCTCATTGTAAACAACTTTTCTTAATACAATTTTGCCGTATCATGAACAAAAAGGGTAGTTTACCTGACAATAAAATATTTTTCGCTTCCTTGTCAAGGCCTACTTGTTTTTCAAAAACTGAAAATATTCTTAAAATTCGTTTCACACCAAGCAGGGCGGAATCCCAAAATATGAAATTCCAATTCGAAAATTTTTGGTCAATCATACCTATTGTAAACTCAATCCGGGGACATACTGTATATATACATATTTACAATTTATCGTACATTTAAATATTTGCCACTTTTAGAAAATTTGCTGCATTATTTTGTTTCGTTTTTGGACCCCAATATTTACGTCATCGAAAAATTCAAAGTTATCCGGGGAATAAATACCCTAGAAACGATTGCTGTAACAAAGGAAACTATGACAATTATACTCGGGATAGCTTATTCTAGGTATATACTTGCATTGTAGAATCGGCCCTAAATCAACATTTTGCAGTCCTTCCCTACGTATTATATAGTTGTGTAGAACACAAGCTGCGGTGACGACTGTTGTAACATTTTCAATATTCATATCGAGGTATTTCAGCCTTCGGAATTTTCCTTTTAGCCGTCCAAACGCTTGCTCTATTTTGCTTCGAGCTGTACTTAATCTCGTATTAAAATTATTTTGCATCGGTGTCAAATAGCCTGTATCCCTAAATGGCACCATTACATTTTTCATTAATGGATATGCACTATCACCAAGGAATCAACGGCGTTATGAGCTGGGGCTTTTATAGGGATGTGGCAACCGTCTATAGCCCCCACAATTCCAGGAAAGCCTGTTCGTGCATGAAATGTGTTGGCTGTCATAATCGCCTGCTCGTTAGTAGGCCATCGTATTTCTTGTGGCATCATTTGCAACAAAATATTGCAAATTTGATAAAAAATTAGATGACCGGTGCCTTTCGACATTCCAAACCGATCGCAGCATGCCAAATACGATTCCGGTTTAGCCAACATCCATATGGTAAACAGAGTCTTTTTTCCAAGATCGATTCTGCCTTCGATGTCTACTCTATTGCCTATGTCCACCACAAGCATCTGAAATAAACAAATAATTGTAAAATGTTTATAAATACCTAATTACATGCATTTCATATATACAAATTAATACAGTTGCACTGTATTTTTTAAGTAAGCAAAATTGTACTAATATTGCTAGATAGATACCTCCATAACATTTCTGGACATTCTAAAATGTTCACAAAACTCCTGCGGTGAATAACGTGGTACCACTTCCTCAAAGTAGTTGACATTATGAACAGCCTCATCATTCTTTTCTGCATCCAAATCAATCAACTGCAATAAGTTTCCGTTATTTTCTAACAACGGCATTAATTGCACATTGCACTAATGGATTAATTTCCATCACATCATCTGCAGCAAATTCGAGTATTAAGTGATCAATTTGCTCCATTCTGTTGACGCGCTCAAAACTGACGTTTGTTAGTAAACACAGCGATCGCTAACCATAGGAAATATAATGCCGTTCAGCCGCTCGCAGCTGCTTGAACTTAGCAAAAAGCGAGCGCTAAATCAGCGCTACGCCGGCTGAACGCACCCATTCTTTTGGACGGCATTTGGTCTCCTAAAAATATAAAATAGATATTAGTTTTCTTAAAACGCCCTTATTAAACAAAAACCATAACATAACCTTATTCTTACCTAATTCATTTTATCCACCGCATAGGAAATATAATCCACCGTCGCCGCTGATTAGGTTCTTTTGGGAACGTAAAAAACTTGCACGTATGTTTTTCATTATAATGTTTGCAATCGGTGGCGAAGCACATCATCTTTTCTATTAATTATAATAAAACAACACTTAGCTCACAGTTGCACCGAAGGTTAGGTTATGTAGCGTAAGCATTGGAGTTGCTTTTACACTATGTTAAAACGCAAGGCTCTTTGTTTGAGTGTTTGGCAGCATTCAATGACGAGATATGGCTATTAAAGAAATTTGACATCCGTTTGAAGCTGCCTGCATAGTTTTAAAAAACACAAAAAATAGCCATAATAAATAATTGTTTTCTGTGATAATATCGCTATTAAAAGTTAAGGGGAGTTTGTTTACAAAAACCCAAAAATAGAAATGGTGGAACGCAACCATAGTACTTTTAGTTGTGTAAACACGGCTTTTAGTCTTCTGCATTATTATAAGTGATGAATATCTGAAATGATGCTGAATTTTGAAAATATAATCTTTGTTGTGTACTTTAACTTTTATTTTTGATAGTTAATCCTAACAATTTGTTTACCGGATCTTACAAAATTCAAACACGCGTTACATTTTAGTTTAAATTCACTTAAAAGAATTTATTAGGTCAGTAAAATTAGATAAAAAGTCGATCCTAGAAATAATCGATATAACTAGAAAATAATGTATAGTTTTGAATATATCTCTGTAAGGACTGCTCAAATGCAAAAATAGTTTAACCATTTCCACCATTCAATTTTCTACATAAAAGGTAAAGGGTAAATATACCCCTTTCCTTACATTTAATAGCTGTTCTCTCAAATGAGATGAATATGTGTAATATTCTGTTACGGTACTAAATGAGTGATCTATACAAAGCATGTTACTACTACCCTCAGCCCTCCCCCCCCCCCGCCTTTCCGAACCACCAACCTTGCCAGTACACCCTTTACAATTCTTTTCTACTACTTTTTTGTCTATGACATCGTAAGTTACAATCATTTGTAGGCCGACGAAAGGCTACTTTTCACATACAGATAAATTATTCAGTTTCAGTATGCGTATCGGTTTCTGTGTCTCTTTGTCTTTCATCCATGTGTATACCTACTTGTTCTTCTGCTTCATTAATATTCGGTGTGTACTCATCATGTATACTGTTTTGAATTCAACCTCGTTAATGTCCTACAGTGAACACAGTGACCGTTGAAGTTGCTAGGGTTTAAACCCAAATTTTAGCATGTTTTGTGGATTTAGTACAGTGAATCAGGGATGGACGTGTGACGTGAAAGAAGTCGGGTCACCCTGGGTCGCGGCGGGTCCCGTCGTGAACGTGTGTAATATTTGAAAATTGGGCCGTGAACGTGAGTAAACGTGAGTGAAAATTTCCAAGGCGTGATTCACGTTTCACGTTAAATATTTAGTAACAAATAAAAGACTGCAGGGTGCCCCGTTTCCCTGCTGCCCACCTAGGTGGATGGTCTAGAACTGGAGCGGTAGGTTATTGTACTTCGGTGTGGCAACCTGTAGCGACGGGGCTTCGCGCCTGTGTTGTGTTGTGAACCTTGTGTCTGAGTATATAGGCGACCAAGTAGACCTCACTTTTAGTTCCTCGAACGTAAAAATACCTTTAAAATGTAAGAATTAAAAGTATTGCCTAGCAACAATTTCAATGACAGCTTTTGGTATTAAAAGTAATGTCTTTGAAGACGGTTGCAGGAAATGTTTTTGCGAGAAATCAGTATTTATCCCTTGTTGTAAGCTATTGTAGCCAATTTTCATTTATTTATTTTTTGTCTACTATTCTGATTGTAACATAACAAGTAAATTATTAATGCGGGTCCTTCATTCGTTTTAAAGTTGAACATTTTTTCTATCTGAATTGGCATTTTCAAATAAAAGCTGCGGGTCACATCGTGAGTGGAGGGTCGCGCCGTGAACGTGAGTGGACGTGAGCGTGAGCGCGCGTAAACGTGAGTGAATACTCACACACGCGTGCGTGAATACGCACCCATAACAGAATACAGTTACCCTTCCATTTTTGGACTTCGTTGCAATTTTAGCGAGAATAGAATATTTGTTTATTTGAAGCACTCAATACGGAGTTACGGAGATAAAGCAAAAAAACACATTTTGAGGGTGCGTTTGACCCTCTCACCATCTTAGCTTCACTTCGCCAGACCGTAAGTTTTTTTCTACTAATTATGACATCATTCCCCACGTAAATACTAAAATATCCGGGTACAACTAATTATTTATGGGTTCAGACATTATTTGACTCGCTTAACGGAAACAGAACGATGCGGATCAGAATTTTATTATACAAAGGAAATTATTAAATTGTGGATAATAGGGGCAAATCTGTAACATATGTAGCTACGAAGCGCCGTTAGACATATTGAAATTATTTTTATAATAGAAATAAGAAAGTGAAACTAAATGATAATTTTGTACCACAAATGAAGTTTAATAGTATTTGAAAGAATTGTGTTTTGCTTTGGAACCTTTGACTTAGCTTTTACTTTTTGTACAGAGAAAGGAGCTTCTACTTATGATTCCCTCTTTCACTGTTTAATGTTCGTCATCTTTAATTCTGTTTCGCTCAACGAAGTTGAACCTTTTGTTTTGAATTACAATGCGAAGGTGCTGATTTTGATTGGGGTTGCACTCGCATTATTTACGGAGTTGTGGCGTAGGCGATATAATTTTAGTTATATCAAATGTTTTAATATCATCTCTGAGCCAAATATTGTTAAATCTACAAAAACTTCTACTGGATTGGGCACGTCATAAGGTCCAAGAAAGATCGACCGTCAGAAACAAAATGAGAGATTAGGACCAGTAGGATGACGAGCAGTAGAGGGCGACCTCGAACAAGGCATCTGGATGAGTTAGAAAAGGGCTGCTGATAACCGTGCTGGGGCAGGCCACAGAGCTGTAGCGCTACGATGATGATGATTGTTATTATTATTCTGTTCGCACATTATCTATTGAAAGCATAAAACTATTACCTCAATATTCAAGTGGAAATCGTATAACAAGTTTTCCATATTATAAATAGAATTGAAGGCTTACCCAAAAATACTAATTATTGGAATCAAAGACTTTCAAACGACAGAAAAAAAATATTTGTAGATGATTCTGTATTACAATAACCGGTGTATACCGATTCGCAGTATAAAAGCGTTTAGCACGCACTAATATGCAGCTATTCGTAATATTTAAAAGCAGGTATTACGCAACAAATTTCAACGTTTCGCTTATAAACTGCGTCCTGGCATGCCATTATATCGCGAAAGCGAACGTTTTGCATCGCGAATTGACACCAGCACAAAAGTCGGAAAATTCCGTTTCAGCAAATCCCGAATTGAGGAGCTTTGTTAGCATTCACCAGCTGTCTAATTAATGACGAATCTGGTTCTTTTGGGAGCTCTCGCCCATCAACGCGAGCATGTGCTCGCTGGGCTTTCTGTCTTTTACCCGGTTCACGCCAATTTTGTTTGCTTTCGCGCCACCGGCTCCAATCGCCGTTTTGATTTTGCTGCAACAAATGGCGGAAGCGTAATGAAACGTACTTGTTATCTGGAAATTCCCTCTTCAGTAAGCGGATGCGAACGGATTTAATTTATTTGTTTAATTATTTTTCCCTGCTGGCGGCTGGAGTTTGCGGCGTTGAGTCTCTGCCGCCTCTCCTCAATTAGAATGTATTTTTACTGCAGGTTGATTTGGAAGTACCAGAAATTAGTTTAATTGGTTTTTGTGTACTTCGGTTTTCTCTAATGCAATACACACATATTACAAAGAACTGAAAGCAGTAGGGATTTTATAAGTGAAATTAGATTTTTTATATTGTAATAATGCTGTGCCGCCCGCAAAAGGCGATCACAAACCGGACTAGCTCAAAACTGTGGGCAATTTATGGCCATGGGAAAGGACAAAGCGACTGTTATTAAGATTATTAAATTAGAAAAACTAAGTGGGCACCAGTTGCCAACAATGACAAAAAACAGTCTAACTTCCAGTCAAATACACTGACTTACCGTATAGGGCCTCATCTTAGAAGAATCTAAACTCTAAAACAACGAAGAGGTTGGGTAGCTCATAAAGAAAAAGCCCAGAAGTAAAAGTGAATAACCTAGGCTATAATCAGTGATAATATGTCAGGTTCGAGATATTCAATATAAGAAACAGACACATGTTAAAAATATACAACAAAGTGGACAATAACAAATACTGAGTAACAGTTTAAAGGACGTATAAATACTAATCCAAGCCCATCAAAAGCAAGAGAGCTTGAAAATTTGAAGTTTAAAATTACGTTAAACTGGGCTCGCTATAGTCCAAACGACCCAGAAAATTATATAAATAAAAATTTTAATTTTATACGAGGTTTGGAAATTCTAAATCAGCAAAAGTTTTCGTACGTATGTCAGATTTTTTATGGAAACTATCCAGACAAGATGGTGGATTCCAATGAATTTTACAATTAAATTAATTCCGAGAAACGAGTAACATTATGATCAAACATGGCGATGGCTGACCTAAGGAACGAACTCATGAGAAGAACATCGATGATGTTAGAAAAACTGTTAAAAATACGCCATCTGTCTCCATTAGTAATCTTTCTCAACAAGTTAACTTATCCCGTAGTACCTGAAATACATTCTGAAAAAAGATCCACAAATTTTTCTTCCCGTCTGAGTGCCGTGCATGAACTGCTGCTGCCTAATTATAAAAAACGAAAAGAAATTAACAGATGTACTTAGAGATATTAGCCCCAGACTCTGAGTCAGAAAATCTGGGTTTAAACCCCAGGAACTCAACAGCCATATAAATCTTGTGTCAACTTCACTACGATTTCCAAACCCGGCTTTGGCAACCGGGTGATCTTAATGCCTAAACTTCCTCAAAGAGGAAATGCCAATGCTCCTGCTGTGGGGATCTTAACAATTAGGCTGACAACGACAACATATACCAGATCTTTTATTAATCATAAATTAATTATCGACCTATTTATAAAAGTCGGCAATTTGGAGAGTAGTTAGATTATAACATATTACAATATAATAGTATCAAAGGTTCTATATGAAAGAACATTAAGAAATCTGGTATGATACACCGACACGCGTACATTTTCCTTTTATAGTGATTTTATAATTAGACAAAAATTTGATTTTTAATTTTTAAACATTTGCCAAAATTTTTCAAAAATTACAAATACTACAGAAACCGTAGAAAATAGAGCATTAGTTGAAGCGACAAATTTTCACATATAATCTCATAAGAGCATTAATTCTTTCCGGAATTTTTTTTGAGTGCGGTCCAACAACGTCGTATTAATTTGCCCGAGCGGGACGCGAGGGCAAATTAGGACGTTGTTGGAATGCACGAAAATAATTTCCGGATATGAATTAATGCTCGAATGCAGATTCGGTAAGAAAATCGTAACGCCACAAACCCTTACAGTTAGGTTGGTCTACCTACAAAACATTTCCAAGAAATTTTTTTATTGTCTTGGTTACGGCTCGTGAACTAATTTTTCTATTGCTCATTAATGAGTGTCGTACGATTTTCTCTAAAATTTTAAGCTGAATTCAAAAATGTAATAATATACCGGGTGTTCTATTTAAAATAGGAGTTAATAAAAGAAGCAAAACAAACCCATTTTAGGGATATTCAACTGGAAAATCACATATCTTACATCAAAACAAATTAAATATAATGAGAATGTAAACTTTGAAAAAAATCGTTAGAGCCGTTTTTGAAAAACTCGAAAAAAACTGAAAAATTACAAGAGTAAATTCCATACTTTAGGTTATGCGATTTTCTTTAAAAGATAGCTGTCGCGTTTAGAAAGTACACAAAACTTATATATGAAGTTTCAACGGCATACCTCTTTTCATTTTTGAGATATATGTTCATAGACAGACAGACCAATGAACAAAAATATGTTTTTTGAGTTCAGGGGACTCTAAAACGTGAAGATCTGTTGAAAACTCAATTTCGAATTTTTGGGGTTAATCCAATACTTCCTTTATTGTAAAAGAAAGTAATACACAACATAGGGAAAAATGCAGAAACGACTACGCAGAAGCAGAACATCAGTCGATTGTGGAAGCTATACTGAACTATAAATTGAGCTGAGTCAGCAGGGCTGAACTTACGCCTACCAATAATGCTAACTAATGGCTAAATGAAAATGTTCTGTAAGATTGGGGCCTTTGGGGCGTTATATCTTACGTGAATATGCTCATATATAGAGGTTGAAATAAAACGCGTGTTTGCTTCATGAACCAATATAATGAACTCAACAAACTTTTTTTAGGATCGTTGCCTACACCATATATCTCTGGCAACTAGGATCCGTAACATTACTTCCCCTCCCCCCCCCCCCCCAAACGAAGAGGGAGGGAGGCCAGGTAGGAAAACTAATATAACCCCGTATGAGAGTAACAGGATTATATTTAGCTACAAAACCTCCTGGATCTTTTCAACAATCCTTAAAAACTAATAACAATAACTCATAACAATAAATAAAGGTAACAATAAACAATAACACAACACTACACATGCACTGCCACTGGTCACACGAGTCTGGGTCGTTGATCGAACGTCTCCTTCTACTTCCGAGATGAAAGCTGGAAAAGATAGAAAAAAAGGCAAGCATGCATGAAAAAGTAAAAAATAAAAAGCAACAAACAAATAAACACATGGAAGCGTGGAAGCTTTGTTTATCTAAAAAGTAGGCGGGGTCAGCCGAATGAAACTGACTGTCTCGGTAAGTCCTTCCAGTGACATGTAGTTATTTGCGTTGACAAACTTAAAAAAAACTTAACTAAGTTCGCAACTGGAGAAGTGTGCGAGGTCTATTGCATGTGTCCTCCCGGACAAGCGACCGATGTCACTTTTGACAATTGTCAAAAAGGCTAGCATTTGAAGGTTGTGGAGTAATGTGCAAAGAATTTTGGTAACCGCACTGACAGGAGAACTGCACAGAACGTTTCAGGAGCGTGCCAGAAATGACAGAAGAATGTTTATTTGGCGGTAATTCGGCTGATTTGAATTGTAAGTGACATTTAGAGTTAATAAATGGAAACACTTAGCTTTAGAGGGGTTGGTCGGTAGCGCTCGCCTTGGCAAAAGACATCCGGGCTAGATCCGGTAGATGGCTTCGCAGTTCGCAGGAAGGCTGCAGGGAGCACGATAGTCCCAGGTTCCAGGCCGGATTGTAGTCGCAGAAGTTGACAGCACCGCTATGCAGAACTCCAGGCGGTAGTTCACACAGGAGCCGGTTGCTTCAGGGGATGGGAAGTATGATGTCCATTACACGTTCAGGGGTCACCATTTGTAAGATTGGGGCCTTTGGGGCGTTATATCTTACGTGAATATGCTCATATATAGAGGTTGAAATAAAACGCGTGTTTGCTTCATGAACCAATATAATGAACTCAACAAACTTTTTTTTAGGATCGTTGCCTACACCATATATCTCTGGCAACTATGATCCGTAACAGTTCCTTCTAAATGAATACAAAATTATTGGATATGCTGCCCTTTAATAATTTATTTATCGCAACAATTAATACTTTTTGCACCAACTAGCTATAAGGTGCAAAAGATCTCTCATCCCAGGGTTGAGTCTCTACACAGTTGAAAACTTAATCTATTATATGATAACTGCACTATTATAACAAATGCTTCTTAATAAACTTAACCTCAAATAGATGGTTACGAAGGGACAGAGAAACTTCCGTTTAATTTTTACTGTAATCAAAGCAAGCTGTTGAAAATTACGTCACAGATAAATAAAAATTAAATAAATGCAATCGCGTAACTAAGCAAACCTGTTTATCCGTAAGTAGGGACGCCGCTTCCATCCAACGCTGACTTGATCAATTTTCTGAAAGGACGTTATCGCTCCACCTGCTTGCCTTCACTCCCAGATTGTGGAAACTGCTCAAAATGCGCCTTTTTCTTCTTCTCTGCACCGTCATCTGCTCGCTCGAATCGCCTTGGTCCAAAATGCAAGTAGCTTTCTCGACTGCAATACTTGGGCGATTCGCCTTGCTGCTTGAACTGCCTTTTTTTGGTGCCCCCAATGTTGCTGCTATTACTCCTACCTGCTCTCGGTTTCCTTTGCTGGTCCAAATCGTAGCTGCGCTTCTGCAAATCGTTACTGGCTTCAAATAGTGACTGTGTGTCGAAGTCCGAACTTTGCTGCTCCAATCTTGACTATTTTACTGATTACCGGAAACACTTGACACATAAATAGTCCACGCCTGGAACAATAATATCACCAGTTGGAACTCAAAAGACTTTACTTATACGAAGATTTACAATATTATATCTCGGAAGCCAGCACACAACAACTTGCTTGGTTTCGCTTGGCCGAGCTTCCCTCTTTTTTATCTACAAGTGTTGGCAAGCAACCTTCTACATTCCATTATTTGTAAGTACACCCACTATGATCTTATAAATTAATTGTATGCCCTTTCTAACTGTAAAACATTGTCACTCTAACCTCACATTTGTTTGATTCACAACAACCCCTACCTTTTTGGTTCCAAACACTATTACTCTTAATTTCTAAAACTTGCAGGTTGCTTTAAGCTTGTAGGCATGTTACATGACTTTTTTAGCATTGTATCATTACCAGCAACTCCATTAACATCATAACATGACGCGGTGAATACAAACTAACTGCACTTTGACTCTGCGATGTTTCGCCACCCTTTTTACTAACACAATCTGATTAGCATGTCTTACGTTGCTTTAAATATCCGAGCATTTATCAAAATCATAGTAGCACTTATCATTTTAAATAATAACATAGAATTAAGTTAATCGAAACCCTGCCGATATCGTTTTTGGAACCTATTTGTTATTCTTAGTCTAATTAAATTATAAATTTTACGTATCAATTATGGTTTATAAATCTATCAGTGTTTAATTCTCATAATATTTCTGTCTGTAGCGCTTAGTAAAGTACTAATTCTGTTCATGTTTGATTTTTAATCAATTAACATTTATTTAATAATAATAAAGGAGCCAGAATTGCTACAGGTAGCATACCATCTCAATACATCAAGCAGCTTAACAGTCTGAGAGTAATTCAACATAAAAAACGTAAAATATGGATAACAGAAGAAATTTAAGAATTAGTAAGTAAGAGAAAAGCAAGAATGCGATAAATAGTTTTTACATAAGGACATTATGATAACGTTAAACCTTACAAAAAAAAGTAAAGAATAGAGTAAAGAAAGAAAAACTTGTGGCGAAGGATTAAGGGTCGGCCTTACCTGGTGGCGAAAGTAATATTTGGTATTTTTCCGGCTGGTAAATATCGGCCTAGGGAGCCACCAATTGGACGTAACAAAACGCTTACTAATAAAATACAACTAGCTAATTTTCACTAATGCATGCGAAACTACAAATTATCCGTAACAAAGTCCTCCCCCCACAAAAGGGAGGGTAAATTACTTCGGATTTACCTGACCATACAACTGCCACCAAAACAAATCATCAAAAATCGACGCCTACCAAAAGAAAATACAGGGGAAGAAACAAAGGACCTAAAAGAGTAGCTAAGAAGAGAGGACGTAAGAGTCCAAGCACACCATCGAAAACAAATGGACCCCATCCGCTTCCGCCGCAGCTAGATGACGTGAGCTGCGCAGGTAGAAGGAAAGGCTATGTCAGATGATCCACCTAAAACGCAATCACCTCGGAAAAATTCGGAATGGGTAACAAAAAAGTTATAAACACAGAAGAAGGAAGGGAAGGAAAAACCAACATCAGCTAGTGATAAGTGCTTAGGCCCAGGATCGACCTACGATACTAAAACTATCTTCAAATTACTGAAGACAGAGCTGAATATCCAAAAATACAAAATCTCGTAAAGAAAACGAACACTGCTATATGAGGGAACATCTCTTTCAAACAAAGGGAAAAAATAAGAAGGAGAAAGACGAGAAAAGAGAAGGGACCAGATGTTAAGGTCAGGATTCCAATTCGAGAAACAGGAAAGGTGAATTGAATACTAGTGGACCGTCTGAACTTCCCCAACCAACCTACGCAAAAACGCGGACAAAACCATAAAAACAAGAAACAACGAAGGTTAGCGAGAGGGACAATGCCTTGGAGAAAGAATCGGGTCCCACAAATCCAACAAAGCCTATGCCCTAAAAGAGGGCGGACGAAACGTTCTTCACACACCAGACACACCCAAACGCAAACCGAAAACAAGAGGCGAAAAGGACAGAGACTTAACAAAAGAGTCAGGTTCTACAAATTCAGCCAAAGCCGATGCCCTGAAAGAGAGCGACAGAAACCATCCCTCAATCATCAAGCATGCCCGAAAGCAAAACGAGAGCCAGGAACGAGTTTCTCTTGAGGATTGAAATCCGCATACGCGATAGGATACCCCAACAACAACGAACACAAAACGTGTAGCTGAAGGCAATCGGCAACATCAGCTACACCTCCAAAATCTCAAAAGGGTACCTTGTATCCAGCAAGCTGACTCGAACCTCCACCAATAAAGAAGATAAAATAAAACCGAAAAGAAGTGAAATCAAGCGAACAATTGCTATACCAAACTAACCCAAAGATGGTTTGAGAGATTATACAAATCTGCCGAAGCGAATCTCCCAGACACATCGCCACCGAACAACTTGTCATCAATTCACAAAAGAAAAGAGAACCAATAAAAGAAGAACTAAGCTAAAACAACCCAAAGATGGTTTGAGAGATTATCGAAATCTGCCGAAGCAAATCTCCCAAACGTATTGTTACCGAACAACTTGCAATCAATCCAGAAAATAAAAGAAAAGAGCCAATAAAAGAATAGCTAAACCAAACCCACACTAGGAAGGTGGTCTGAGGGACCTATAAATCCACAAAAGTGTACCCCTCAAACACACCAATAACACTCAAAATCCTAATCATCGCTCCAAAGGAAAGGGCAAGAAAACAATCTACACAAAGAAAACACAACGAAAACTCAAGCAAACTAAGTCAACAAATACTCACTAAAATACGCAAACATGCAGTCAATAGAAATACTCATCAAAACACCTTAAGCAAAGCCTGTCTATATCTAGAAGTCAATCATAAAATAACACCTAAAATCAATACATCCGAAAATGCTAGCAATGCACTATAGAACCACCTAACAAGCGACGTAGTTGAGCCCCACACGTTGGGCTTCAAAAATCATTTGTGACGAATGATTAAGGGTCGGCCTTACCTGGTGGCGAAAGTAATATTTGGTATTTTGCCGTATGGTAAATATCGGCCTACGAAGCCACCAACTACATTTTGACTAATGCATGCGAAACTACAAATTATCCGTAACAAACTCCATAAGAGTTGTAGTTGTAGAGGATCGCCATCCACAGAGGAATGAAGATATCTAGGAACAAGGAAACCTAACAAAAAGGGAAATAAACAGAAACAATTATAAAAGAAAGAGCAGAATATCTCATTTTATATAATAAAGAATTCGAAAAAACGAAACTTACATTAACAATAGAAGAAACATATAAATCAGTTAAATCTATTAAAAACGGAATATCCCCAGAATTTGGCATATGGGTGACATCAACTCCTACAACTGATAAGAAATCTTGTGAATTTATGTATGAAAAAATGTAAAATTTGGAAACAATGGAGAGTGTCATATGTCGGCTCACTTTATAAAAAGGACAAAAGGAATTATGCCAAAGACTATAGAGGTATCAACGTTAGTAGTATAGTGAGTAGAATATTCAGCAAAATCCTTAAAAATAGATTACAGACGATGGTCCAAACATCAATTAGCGAAGGTGAAGGTGGGTTCATACTTGATCCATCTTGTATTGACATCCTATTTCTAATTAATTCACTAATTGCACAACGATTACCAAGAGGTGATAAATCCGGAAAATCACGTTAATCTTTTAACCTATATCTAAACGCTGAAAGACTGGAGAATTACTTTTGCGGACGACCTTTGATTTAGAGTCCATGCTTCGAAGATAACACCTATGCTACAAATAATGATACATAAACCTACCTATAAATAAAACATAATATGTGGCAGTCACTGCAAACGCTAAGTGTCAAATACTTCTATATGATGACTTCTGGTCAGAACTTGGATGGGAGTTCCATGGCTGCTTCTCTCGGCGCCTCGTGATACGGCTGTCACGGAAATAGTTGGTCCCGGATGTCCTAATGACATCATGACAGTCGTTAGTGGGGTTGGAAGTCCCCATAAAATGTGCAGCAACGCCCATAATTGGCCTAACGGCTGTTGGCTGAGTACCGAAAAATTAAAAACCCATAATCAAGCTAGTAGAATCACAGAAATACTTAGGAACAGTTATTTTGAAATAGCGAATTGGTAGAACTTTTTGCATATTACCACATGGAAGTGAAACGTGGACGTTTAATGCAGAAATGAAAAGAAATATAAACTCGATAGAGATGGAGTACTTAAGAAGAAGTACAGCAATATCTTGACTACAAATAATTCGAAATAAGGAAGTAAGACAAATGGCAGTTATGGATGAAACGATTATGGAACAAATTCAAACTAGAGGTTTGAAATGGTTTGGCTACTGTCTGAAAGGGGTAAAGTCGTAGACTAACTAAATAAAAGTACAGGGACTCGCTCTGCAATGCAAAACAATGGTACCAAAAAAATATACGGGAACGAACTTGTATTATTTTATGGACGTCACCTGATGTATCTTCGGGTGATGTACTGGGGGAATATCGCCAGGAAAACACCTCGGCTACGAGAGATGTGCTTGCTCTGTGCCCAGATTAGCCTAACTTGTGTTGTGATTTCTTTGAATATAGCTTATCGCACTTCATGAAAATGCGTACTGCGTTTTGCTTCACAATAAATCATACAGTACGAAATCTAAGGCGCCTATACTGAAAACAGCGCACGTAAAACTTGCATTTATCGACTGGCACAACTGAAAATGCCGAGACCATCATAAGTCATTCTAGTACCTACGCTTGTGATGTCACGACGGCTACACAAGAAGCCAATTTTGATGCCCCAGCGACAAGTCAGCCACCGATTTTAATAGCTTTCTTAAAATAATTCACACATGCAACTTATGACAACATATTCGAAATTGGGATAATTCACCGCATACATTACTGAAACAGTAAAGGGGGTTCACTTAGCTCGTTGCAATAGTTAAATGACTCGAGGCAACTTTAACTCCGGGCTTAACAAGAATATGAGGATTATTATGGGAGCTAGATGAAGAAGATGCTAAAGGTATAAATAGGTAGTGGTTAACTGTAAGAATGTGGCTACAAGCTGTGTAATACACTCACCGGCACGAAAAACTGAGCACTTGCATTTTTTTATTAGATTTAAAATTGTATCCCTTTGTGATGTTTTATTATTACATTTATTATTATACATTTATTATACATGTTATAATGTTAAATGTATAATAATAAATGTAATAATAAAACATCACAAAGGGATACAATTTTAAATCTAATCAAAAAATGCAAGTGCTCCATTTTTCGTGCCGCCGAGTGTATATATGAATATATACTGCTCCACAAATGAACTGGACCATTTGCATATATTGGTGCAATTTTTAAAAATATTTTTCAAAAGGAAAGTCATGGCGTTTTTGGTAACCTTTCAGGATTGTGTCACTATAAAAAGCATTTCTCTTCATAATTTGGTTTAAATAAAACTATGTCCATTAATAAAATATTATCATTTAAAAATTTAAAAGTTTGCCCAAATATTGATAGCACATTGCATACAAAGTATACCAAATCGTTACCAAAATTTTTTAAACGTTCTTCCCCTTATTTTTGTGAAATATAGTTTTTGATAATTTTATTATTTTTTAATTTTATTAATATGATTTTCTTAATTCTTCAGTTGATATTTGAGGATAGTGTAATTAAATAGGCTTAATATGAGTATACTATAAAACAAAAACTTTTATATCTATATTTTATGAAGTAATGTAACAAATACAACTTTTATGGGTGGTCCAGCTCATTTGTTGAGCAGTATATATGTATATGCTTTCTTTTCAGATGAATAATGGGTTCACCTCTCTAGTTATGTAAATTTGCAAAATATTAGATTTTAGTCAGCAAAACTTGGCATTTCTCCGGTGAAACTGGAACTGAAGCTGTGTGTATAATTAAATAATTCCGCAAATATTTTACAAAATATTGAGAGTGGTGGGTACTTTAAATATTTTCTGTATACTTATTTTCTGTTTCTACATTTGATTTTTAGCTACCTAAATAAATTGTAATGCGTTTTTTGTTTGGTATTTGGCTATGACGTTGTTTCAGAAGTCGAAGTAACTGTAACTGTGAGTTAATTAATCACGTGCGATGTATGTGCTTTTAGTAGTCACGTTCAACCTTAATTCAAAAACAAAAAAAAAATCGCACTTTATAGTTTCAAGTAACCCCAAATGGTATGGAAAAACCTGTCGGTAGATGAGCTTTGAAAAAATTCACAATATGCCAGCGATCCATTAATTTTCCATTGTTGTAAGTATATTTTTCCCGGCTAATACCCACCAATCAAGCGGCCCTTTTGAAGCATAAAAAGCGGGCTTGTATTTTTCGATGCTCCATTACATTAGGTTTTGTAGCGTTTTTACTGCTCGGTGTCTTCGTGTCTTTCATTTTCGGTTTCCGATGCGTGGCTTTTTCGCGTGTGCTGCGAAGCGTCTCTTTGAGCAAGGCGGATCGCCGCCACAGTGGCCGAGCAGTAGGCAGTAATTAAATTTTCTGGCGGGAGATTCTAAGCCGGCCACTTGTTAATATCATAAAAATTCTCTAAAATATCGCGCGCTTAAACTGTCTCGGCCCAGGGCGTTTGGTGTGCACGATAAATTGGCGGATTTACCCGGGCAATTACGGCTTTGAAGTTTTGTCTTGTCCGCGTGTTTTTTTAAATTTTTTGCCGCATCGACCCGGCCAAGATCAAATTGTAAGTGGGTGCACTCTAGTTTGTTGCCTACAAGATTAATCGACCTTTAGTGGAGCGTCAAATTTTTGCCAAGCTCTGCTTCAGAAAGTTGGTTTTCGATCAAGAAATCACAGTAGTTGGCACTCGTTCATAGTTTTCACTTGTACATTTTCAACGTCAAATTGAATATTAAGTTTTTTTTTAGTATTAATTAAAACTGCAAATTTGTGAATAATTAAATCTTGTGGAGAATATCATAGTTCAAAATTGTAAAAAGGTAAATTTACCTATGGCCGTGGTAGTATTCAATACACCCGCAAAAGCCCAGAAAATGAACTATATCCCGTAGAACCATGATGATTGATCATAGCTTTGTAAGTCAGTAAAAAGTATCCTGCTAAATAGAACGTATCTTTAATATTTAGAAATGAGACTTAAAGTATTGTTCTTAGCCTTAGCACTGATAAGACTGATTTTTTGGCAGTAAATGTTTCGCAATAAATCATATATTGATAATACATTATTGAGGAGCAGTTCCTGATTTCTTCTTTTTCTTATTCGATGCCTCTTCTACATCACGGAGTGTCGAGGTCTATATTGAACTGGATATAATTGACCTGTACGGCTAAATAAAAATTGTGCTTTTTTAATTAATATAAAAATAAATCAGTTATGCTGCCCTTTCATATTTTATTAATCACAGTAATTAATACTTTTGCTCCGACTAGCTGTTAGGTTCGCAAAATCTCTTGTCCCAGGGTTGAGTCGCTACGCAGTTGAAAGTTTACGCAATTGTATGATCACTGCTTTAGTATTTCCTATTCTTAGTCTAATTAAATTATAAATTATATAGGTATTATAAATCTGTTAATGTTTAATTTTCATAATATTTCTAACTGTAGCTATTAATAAAGTACTAATTCTGTTCATGTTTGATTTTTAAGGAGCTAGAATTGCCATAGGTAGTATACCATCTCAATATATTATACCCTATTTAAACTATTTGCACTTTATTTCTTGCACACCCGTTTTTTCATTTGTTTCCTGCCATTCTTTTCTCTTTGCTCCAATTAATTCCTCCTAGTAATTCATTCATTTCTGGTTTACATGTCTGCGCCGCTCTTTTCCTTTTGCTTCTATCTCCCATATTCTTTTAGTTTTTTCTCCCGTTGCTCATTGCGATTATGTGACCCAGCCTTCTCAATTGGTCCAGTTCTATCTTCTCCGTTACCAAATTCACTTCCAATCTTCTAATTTCTGTGTTTCAAAGTCGGTCTCTTTTTGTTACTCCTTTAATTTCACTTATCTGTAGTCGACTTTGGAATCTTGTAATCAATGTCCAAGATTCACTACCATAGCAGAGTGGCAGAGAGGCAGATATATTGCTTTGTAAACCCTCACTTTTGTGTTTTTATTTATTTTCTTTTTGCTAAAAATAACTTGATTTGCGGCGTGGTAAAGTTTCGCTATTGTGGCCTGTCTATTATTAATTTCAGCTTCTATGTTGCCGTTTCTACCTGCGTTAACTGTTCCCCCTTAAGCTTCATTGAAATCTCTCGTTTTTTTTGTAACCACCATGACCACTGTTTTATACGGCTTCTGCGGATCTAGCAATGATTGCCAAGTCATCTGCATACTGACTCAAGAATTCGATAACCGATCAATACCGTTTTAACGTTCTCCCTGCATTCTTTCGTAATATCGTTAAGGGTTAAGAATTCCACCCTGTCCAACACCACATCCTGCTTAAAATTCTACATATCTGATTCCCCCTCCTTACATAATTTCGCGTATTCTTATACAAACTACTTAACGATTTTAATAAAACTTCCATTTATTTTGTTCTTTCTAAGAACCTCCCCATCCCGGTATCTTGGCCCAGTATCAAAAGCCTTTATTATGTTTGTGAAACATACAAACAGCAAATATAGCATCGTTCGTGCCTCTTCCTGTCTTAAAACCACTCTGGGAGTCATGCAGCTGCTTTTCTATTACTCTTCTTAACCTTTGCTCTAGCATCCATTTCGAAACTTTGCTAGGCACACTGAATAGCGATTTTTTTTTAATTTCCGCAACATCTAGCGTCTCCTTTCTTATAAAGGGGTACAATTATGACAAGTTCCCAGTCTTTTGGTATTACCATCTTCCGTCTTTAGACCATAGATATTATCCTATGGAGCATTTGCATCCTGAGAGCACCTAAACATTTAAACATTTCTGGGTTGATGTTATCATGCCCAGCGGCCTTGCCAAGCTTCAGTTTTTTAACCTATTGAAATAGATGTCTCCTCCTGGTTACCACTTCCGTTTTCTGCCGTCTCCGATAAACTCGTTACCATATCAACCGAACCATCTTGCGAGGTAGTTGACCTTTCTAGCAGCTCCTCAAAGTAATCTTTCCACCTGTTAATTATTTCTCTTTCCATTCGACAGTATCTTACTTTTTTATATTTGACATGATATAGAGAGTTTCTGTTTTCTTTCTTGAATTCGTTACCCATTCTATAAAATATTTTCTGGTTGTTCATGTAATAATTACATTCCAAAACAATTATTGTTTTCTAGCTTTAAACCAAATTTTCCCCACTCTCAGTTTTTGCTTGCCGGATCATGACTTTACCATTGGTCCTATAACTCTCCATATTTTTCTTTGCTAAACACCTTCTTCACATCCGCTTTTTTGCTGAATCTGCACCTTTTTTTCCAAATCTTCTGATACAGTAAATTTCATAATCCTTTGTTTTATATCTTCCCTAAATTTGTCATGCACTTCTTTCTCTTTAAATCTGTTATACTGTGCCACCTTAAATATCTGCTTAGTTTTCGATTTATATTGCCTTTGTTCGTGTCTTTCTATCTCTAACTCCGCAGTTACCAAGAAGTGGTCATTTTCAATTTCATAACCACTTCTCATTCTCACATCCTTCAATACTTAATTGTTTTTAAAAAATCATTTCTAGTTGGTTCCTCTCTGGTAAACTTGTGAATATCTTTATGATTAAAAAAGGATTTCGCTACTACCATATCATGGATTATTCAAAATTCTATCTTACCATTAATATTCAGAACCTGCTCTCCATATATTCCTATCATCTGTTTGAAAGCGTTTTATTTTCCACCTTGCCGTTTAGGTGTCCCATTATTAAAAACTTCCTTCCCTCTAATATTCTCTGTTGCCTATTTTTCTTCAGCTCGTTCGTTCTCGTTTATGCCAAACGCTACTATTATCGTTAATGTTTCTTTATTACGGCCTATTATGTCTACTGACATTAATCTTTAAATAAAATTCCCACTTATTTATTTCGGTTGCATCCTCTTGATGTATTAATCAACCTATGCTTCTACCTTTTTTCTTTGTTTCTGTTATAGTTAATAATTTCAACCCAGCCTTTTTGAATATTCTAGGTACCCAGTTGCAATACATCTGCTTCTTTATTTCTTTTTAATATTTCCCTTGTCTTTAGCTTGTTCATGCCGTTTTCATAATCTTACTTCCAATCTACATTTGTCTTGCTTAGTTTTTGGATGCTTCTTCTTTTCTAGGATATTCCAATACCAGATCTCATTACTGACAATCAATTTTCGGTAAGCTACTTTAACTGTCTTCCCTTTTCTCTTTTCTTCATTTGCAACCTCTCTTATATTCTTTTATATTGCTCTTTCCGTCACGGTTAAATTATCTTTATATATATAGTTCTTCTGTACGTGTGTATGTCACTGAACTCCTCCTAAACGGCTGGACCGATTTTGATGAAATTTTGTGTGTGTGTTTGAGTGGGTCCCTGGATGGTTTAGATTCACAATTGGACGCGGTAGGTGGCGCTGCAATCGGGTTCTAGGATTTTGTTTTAATTTTTGACGAATTTCTTTGTTTTATTTTTTTTTAAGATTTCACGCATATCAGAACATATAACCCCAAAATTTCACCCCCCAATAGGTTTTAAAATGAAAAAAATCGAAAATTCGAAAATCGAAAAAACGTTTGCTGAACCCGCTAATAGCAAGCAGCGGGCAGGACGTCTGTCGGGTCCGCTAGTTTCCAATATATAGTTATCTTCCAGCCAATGTATTCTTGTTCTGCATTATCTTCTGTTTACCACTGCAGTGAGCTACTTCGGCAATTGTTAGGCTAACCTTATCATTCATACGGATATTGTTTCCTGACCTTATTTCGGCTTGAACATCAATTTCCCTAACAAGGAAATTCTCCACTTTTTCTTAGATACGATCTTTATGAAGTTACCTCCCTTTATCTTAATATTGTTTCTCTTGAGTTTTCGTTTACTCCTCTCTAACTTATTATCGACCTCACTTAAGTCTCTGTTTCAGCATTTTGCTTTTTTTGCATAATTTGCTTCGTTTCTTCCCGGTATTTCCTGTATTCTACTTTCATCAATTTGACCTCTCATAGTAACTTACTCAATAGACTGCACATCATTCATGAGGTTGCTATACGTATACATCCTCAAAGATATACAGATTGGAACAGATAATTAAGACTAATGTCAGTATCAAGGTGAAGTTGCTTCTGCTATAGTTACGACTCCAGTATCCGTTTGCCCTTAACGATGGCGATGGCGATCTAGCGGTTTTCTTAGAGTATCCGTAGTTGTATTCTGCTGTTTCTTTGACGTCTCCTCATAAGCTGATGATTCATTATTCTCTGCCTTCTTATTGGCCACATTGAATTCCATTTTTATAAATTTTGCTATGAATTTAACTTCTTGTTCTGCTCCAACTCGTTTAACAATTCCATGTAATGTTTGTTGCCTACACCACGGCCGTGTTTGATATGTAAGTCTATAAGTCGCTTCTAAAGTAACACACGCGTGACGAAGTTGCTAAGTAAGACTCGCGTCGCCGCTCCTCAGTTCCTGACTTAATACATAAAATTCTTGTATTTCCTCTATAGAGAATCTCGAACGGCCAGAAGCAACTTCACCTTGATACTGACATTAGTCTTAATTATCTGTTCCAATCTGTACATCTTTGAGGATGTATACGTATAGCAACCTCAGATCTTTTTCAACTGTCAAAAAATTTTGGAAAATGCCAAAATTCCAGATCAGATAGCTTATTACCAGCGGCAACTCTCTTTTTTATTTCTCCGTTGTTGCCAATTCAAAGATTACAACGGCGCGGCGCTAATTGCTTCACCTCCGTATGGACTAAGCCCAGGGGTGGCGAACCTTTATTCATCTACGTGCCATTTTTTTAAAGGAAATATTTAATGAGACCATGACGTGCCATCAAACAATCTTGACTTAGTGATTAATGGGGAAAAATAACACTAAATACTATCAACTTAAAACTATTTATTTGCAACCAAAAATATACATTTTGTACAGCAATAGTAACGTTATGTTTATTTAAATGAAAGGAAAAATTAGTGCAACTTCTGCTGTTGCAAATTAGATGCTAAATAACTTGTATTAGCTTCATACTTTGTTACTTTTAGCAGAATGCAAGCTGAACTGGAGTCATCTGACAAACGGCTTCTAAGCGGGTCTAATTTTATTCATTTCTGAAAATAATTACTTGCAGGCATAGGTAGATGAAAACATTGTTAAGATAGCAAAAGCCAGCTTCTTTAGACAGCTAAATGTGTCTGGAATTGAATTCCACGTTTCCATCATCTTGATATTGGCAGTTTTACTCTTATTACCTGATGCAGGTAGTCTTACTATTCCAACTCTTTCCTTATTTCGATAAATTTTTGAATCCATATTGAACTAGACTGGAAATCAATCAGCAGCATTTCAATTTCTTCAATTTCCAACCAATCAAATATGGCCAAGTTCAGTTTATCAAGTGAAGTCACATCAGGATACATAATAAACTGCAGTGTTTTCAATAATTCTTCGAACTGAGAAAATCTCGATGACAATTCTTTGATTAAAGAATTAATTACCGAATTAAACTCTTCACTGACTTTTACTTGATCTGTTTGTTCGTGTAAATCCAAATCTCCGGTGATTTTTTTCAAGTTTGGGAAATACTTGTAGTTTTTAATAACAATATCGTTACTGAAAACTTGCAGTTTAGCCTCAAAAGCACGAATGAGATCTATCATAACGATAATTGTTTTATTTGCGCCTTGAAGCTTCATGTTCAATTCATTGTTAAATATAAATTGTTTCGATTAGGTACCTAAATTTCTTAATTAATGCCGTGCCCAAATTATTTTGTCGCGTACCATAAATGGCACGTGTGCCATTAATTCGCCACCCCTGTACTAAGGAGACTTACCCCAAACGTTTGAACGAGGTGGCCTCTTGTATCTACCTCTGCTTGAAAGCTTGGACTTTTATATTATGAATATTAAGAAGATAATGCGCTTCGCGGATGAATATGGCGAGCAAAATAAAAATAGAACCACCAAAAAAGCGTAGAGGTTATTCCTTTATTCTACATGATCGATTATTCGGTCTCTGTGAAAAAGCATTCCAGAAGTAATCGAGGATCCACTCATCCACTACATCATTCAAAGAAACAAGAGACAACAGACCATCTGAAGCCCACTCATCATAGGCAGTTTAAATTTGCGCCTTTTAAATGCTTCAACTTCAAGTGATCAAACTCCCCGCTCGTTATGGTCCTCGTGGAAGGTATGAGTTTTACTATCATCACATTGGGACTTTTATATCTCTATTAAAAGCCAAGTAATATGACTCGGCTATCAACGTTTCGCGTGTTCAAGATAACACTATTCTAGTCAATACCAAAATTATGAGATGTAAAGGGGCTCCTTGAACTGCACTTTGGCTCGACTGGAACTTGAACCCTTAACTGAAATTACATGTAGACTGTGAAAGTCGGCAGTTATATAATGAAGAAGTTTGAACGAATGATCAAAGAACGGACTTCACCCGTTTTGCTATTAGGGACATCATTTGGTCTATCAATATTATCGGAGATCTACCCCTGGTTCTACATCCTTCAACCTTCCCTTCTACAAGAAGTTTTTTGGTAGAATTTGTCCGGCTATGTGACCGAGAAATCTAATATACGGACGTGTAATATTTTTAACCAAATGGTTTACTTGTTTACTATATTCAGTTCTTTCAATACAGATTAATTTGTCCAGTGTTCCGTTTAGAGAATACGCAAAACACGACGTTACTGGCACATCTCAAATAATGTATTCTTTATTTATCAACTTCTTTCACAATCTATGTTTCCTCTGCGTAAGAGGCGATGGATACTAATTTGAGTTTCATAAGTTTTGCTATGGCAGTGTCTCGCTATATTTCGGTCAGTTTTCAGTGGTTGAACTTGCAATTACTAGCCAATGCTTAGTTTCAGCTTCATAACCTCCATTATTCCTTATTTCGCGGTATTATTTGGTCTATCTATTATCATTACCTTTATCTTTTTGACATTCAGTTCAAGGCAATATATCTTGCTAGTTAGGCTATTAGTCTAGCCATGACGGTTTCAAGTTCTTCTTGACTTGCCGCAGTTATTATATTCAGCGTATTGTAGATTGCGACTGTCGCTTACAAAGACTTCACGATTTCATTCATCGATTACTTCCCTCATTACTATTTCACTATAAATGCTGAACAGCAGTAGTGGTATTATGCATCATTGACTTACGCAGCATTTTACCTCAAACCTGTTGGAGAGATTTTTTTCTGTTCTTGCCGTGGCTGCGACATGCTCGTATAAATTCTGAATTAATTGTATTAAATATTTAGGTGTTCCTGGTCTCTCGAGTGTTTGCCAGGAGGTTCCCCATTTTACAGAATTGAACTCATTGCATTAATCTGCTAAGCAGCAATGTTACAATATATTTCAATTCGCCCTCTTAGAAAAACGTACACAGCAAATTCCTATGTGACAGCTTCTATATACTTATGCTCCCTCATACCAGCATTCTATTTCACATGTAATAAAATCGAATATTGTTAAAAATAATTTTTCACTGCACCTAAATGCTAGTTAAAATTATACATAAAAGACACAATACCTTGTAGGGGTTTATCTTGCTCTGGTTTTGAGGTCTAACGATGCTGCAAGCCGTGCCCAAGCGACTGCCCCAAAATGTTTGAAGAACTGCGAGAAACGGTCTAGAGTGCTATCAGTTGAGCGGCTCTGGACGATGTTAAATCCCCAAAGAGGGTAGAAAACGAAGAACGTAGTCGACAGGCAAGATTGCGGTACGGTACATGTAACTTCATTAAAAACAATTAGCACGAAAGAGGTTCCTTCCCATTAATGATTCGCCCCAAAGGCGTCAATCGCAGTTTTCCAACTCCACGATACGAGAATTCCTTGGCTAATAACTACACCAAACGTCTCTCAAATGACCAAAAACTTGACCGATAACACCCATACACAGTTTAAATTAATTTCTACGGCCCCATGCCTTCGCCGTAACAGAACAAACGATCACACCTGTTGCCTTCTTCAAGTCTGACGGTTGAATGTCGAAGGCAAAGAAACTCGCTCGTACGTTGCTTACATTACTCTCTGTAACCCATACAGAAACGTCCGGGTTGCGTCAAGTTGTGCAACACGTGGACGTGGCTTTGAAAACGCAGACAATGAGCCTCCAGTACAGAAATAAAAACACGACAAGCCTATTTACGTCATTCATGCCGCAAGCAAGCACATGTGAATTTAAATCGATGTTGCTCAAGACATGATGAAAAGAGCCGGAAAGCGCTAGTATTTGAAATGAACGGGGTTAAGTTTTCAAACATAATTAAACTGCCAGTTTGGGCCTAGATGAAGTGGGAAAAGTAGTGATGTTTGGAATACAGATGCGGAAAGGCGCTAAATACAAAAATTGTCCTTACATGTGGTAAGAGCTTTTAACGGCTGTAATTCTGCAAATCACTATGGACCAATTATTCATAAATACAAATGTATCTTCCTGATAGTTATGGAACCCAATCTGTGCGTATTTTGGGTATAATGCAATTTTTCGAAAATTCCGTATCCGCTTTTTTTTAAATAGTTCAAACCGAGTATCCTATTCGTTTTAGGTCTATAAACAACGTATCATAGATTGTTATCTAAGTTGCTAATAACTAATACTTACTTTTTCTCCAAATTAAACATTTGTTATATCTAAAATGTACAAAATATGAGTATATTAAGTAGTAGCAACGCAGAAGATCTCTACAAGAGTAATATTAATTTTCTTCGTCGGATGGCTCGTTAAGCTTTGTTGTCATCACACTTTTGTAGTGCCTTCTAGGTATTCTGGTATTCTGGTATTGCCGTGATTCAGACACTCTTGCATTTTCTCCGTTTAATTTTCTGAGATTTACTATTTTCAGGATATTTTTAGTGTAGCGATGCGAAAATATGATTTCCGATTTTCTCCCATTTTTACAGTGGTTTCGGTAAAGTTTCACATCGTTGTGTATGTCAGAGTACCTATACGAGGATGATTTGACGGGACGTGAGACTCGAAATGAAAGACATGAGTTAGAGTATTATTATTTTCTTTATTTTTCAACATATTCTGCTCGTACATCAACACACTTGGACCAGCGACGCTGAAGTGCCATTATGCCTGTTTTGTAGTGATCTTCTTCAAGGCTGTTAAAATATTGCTCCGTTGCAGCAATTACTTCTTCGTCCGTCTTAAACTTCTTTCCGGCCACGAAAAGTTTGAGCTTCGGGAATAGGTGAAAGTCACTCGAAACAAGATCTGGCGAGTAAGGTGGGTGGGAAATAACCAGGAAGCGAAGTTGATCCAATTTCTCACTAACAATGCGACTGGAATGGGAAGGAGCATTATCATGACAAAAGAGCACCTTTTTTCGAACCATTCCGGGTCTTTTTTCAGCAATTGCTGCTTTTAGTTGGTCCAAAAGTGCAGCATAATATGCTGCGTTGATGGTTTGGCCCTTTGTGAGATAGTCGATGAGAAGTATCCCCTTCGAATCCCAAAAAATCGTAGCCATTACTTTCCCGGCCTATGAAAACGACTTCGCCTTCTTTGGTGGAGGACTGTCATGATGTTTCCACTGTTGACATTGGCGTTTTGATTCGGGAATGTAGTGATGAATCTAAGTTTCATCGACCGTAACAAAGCGGCGCAGAAAATCAACCTGATTTTTGTTAAACAGCTTCAAATTGTCCCTTGATGTTCGCACTCTTTCTCGTTTTTGATCAGCATTCAGCAAGCGCGGCACCCATCTTGCTGACAGCTTAGACATGCCCAATTCTACGTGCAAAATATCATGTATGCGCTCAGTTCATATGGCTACGATGCTAGCTATCTCGTCAATGTTTATTCTTCGATCCTTCAAAACAATATCATGCACTTGATCGACTGTTTCCGGGGTTGTTACCGTTTTTGATGGTCCTGTTCGTTCATCATCTTCAACGCCCAAATCACCACGTTTAAATCGTGCAACCCAGCGACAAATCGTTGCTTTCGAAGGGGCATTGTCACCCAATGTTTGCTGCATATCGGCCAAAATTTCAGTCATGTTTAGCTTCTTAAAAAACAAATATTGAATCGCACTACGAATAGCGTTTTTATCCATTTTAGGATTTTCTATTTAAGCGTCGTCTTTAAACCGTTGCAATTTTGTAACTGAACGCCACAAATCAACTAAACTTTACTTGTCAGCATAAAAAAGATGGCGGAACTCGAAAATGATGTTAATTTTTACCGCTAGAGGGCACTAGTAGTCGAGTCGCACGTCCCATCAAATCATCCTCGTATATTTTTGGATTCTCAATTGGCATTTCTGTTTGTATACCTTGAAGTCGAGCATTTCGGATTCTCACTTTCGAAAACGTTTGAGGCTTAACTTTACTTCCGTCACTCTAAGATGCATGTTTTTGGGGTTCCTTTGGTGACGTTTACTAAACAGATTTATCCCGACAAACGTCAGTGATCAGCTGCAGATGAGTGAATTGCTCCACTAGTCTAATTAAATCAGCAGTTTCATGCTATTTTAGAACCGAAACTACCTGTTGGCTATCAACATTTTATGTATGAGGTTGTTATCGTTCTTCAGGTGGTTTTACATTTTGCTGGATTTATTTTTAAGCCTTTTTGTTTTTCCATGTAACTCCCCAATATTTGTTACGTTATCTGCCGAAAATCTTCGAAGGAGTCGTCCGTTGGTATCCCCATCTGTTGGGTTAGGTAACACACACTGAGAAAAACCATACCACCTGATAGTATCTATCTCTTTTGGCTTAATTGCGATTTTTCCAACGCGTATGGTTAAGAAATTGCAAGTCAGGGGTATTTTATTCAACTTATTTTACGTACACGGGTTCGCAGTTATCTTTGCGCTTCCCGGTGCATTTTAAACTACATTACTTATCGAATCACGTTTGTGACCCGTCAATTATTTACCTATTTCACTTTTACTTAATAATTTACGACTAGTACACAACCTTTAACTGTTTACCAATTTAGCTTGCTTTGTGTATTTTCTGGGTATATGCTGAATTTTCTATTTGTCACGAATATAATTGGCCTAACGGCTGTTGGCTGAGTAGTAAATAAATAAATAAATAAATAAATACTACTTGGTAGCTTCGCTGATATATACGCGTTATTGAGCGAACATATTGCCTTTTAATGCGATAAAGAGTACCATATATATAGTTGCATCTGTTCGGTGAGGTCGTACCGTACGACGGAACTCGCGTATCATCTCCTTTACTTCGCCCAGTGGATTCAAAGCGCTCTTAATTAATTAAATCTTTTTGTTCTTGCATAATCTCCGCATACTATTTATTCATTGAATAGTTTGTAAATATATAATAATAATTTGCATTGTGGGTTCAGCTTGAATTTAACGGACTTGGTGTTATTTATATATTATTCGTAATTTTAAATTTAGTCAGTTGTACCACTTATGCATGGAGCTTTTACTGGCGTTAAATTATTAAAGTTGATTCCTTAAAGTTTTCTAGTCTTAAGTAAATCTTGGCTTGCCGGCGTACGGCTTTATTTTAATACTTGCAAATCAAGTAGAAAAATATTGTATTAACTAAATGTTACTACTTAAGATGATTTAAATTACTTGTTTCCATATTTTTAATCGAAATGTTGATCAAACAGTTTATTTTTAGCGTATTTGTTTAGTAAAAGAACTATTCTGATGGTGTAAAGCAACCCTTCCACAACTGAAGGTGTAGATTTTCCGAAGGCTGAGGTGCGCGAAGTATTAATCTTCTTCCACGAAGTGGAAATTGCATACATACGTGCGCCAGACACCCAGAAGTATATCGCGATATGCTCGAAATGAAAACTGATACACTTTGTAAATGATAAATTACAATCGCCAGCCCAACTGTTCCTGACTGGTACTCGTGGAGTCCTCGAAAGGGCCTAATACGATAATAAATGCCTTAATGAAACTCATTCATCACCTTCGCGCCAGAAGTCGTGTACTCGAATATTAAAAACTGCATGAATACTTTATGTATCGCGACACACTTTTAGATTAAATTCGAGATTCGTAGGGTGATGTGCTTTTTGTCTGGCGCGTGACATGACACTGTTATTTAATCAATCTTGGGCCGAGCTGGAGCCGTATGAATTTAAACTGCCTTATTACTGAACTCCATATGCTATATTAGATTCTATTGTTGGGAAGGAACGCGAAATACTCGTCGTACGGACTAATAATTCCTTTTTATGTCCCAAACGTAGTTTTGTATACCCCAAGTTTGTCTTGGTGTTTCAAACTTGTGTTCTGTGTTCCGTTATTGTCTTGCAGTATATTTACGAAATTCTTGATCAGTGGGTACCGAACGTGCCTTATCGGGAAGGAAAACGCTCAGTATGGTATAATTACTTGGCTTCTACGTATTGGTTTATGCCTGATCACTGGTAATAACACTACAAAAACTGTTTTTGTTGTTCTGACAGTTGAGAGCGCGCTACTTTCACTAAACTAACTGCTAGCATTAAATCCATCGTTACAATTACCACTCCAGTGTCCTCTAGCAAAATTCCTTATTGCAATGTGATTCCTCTAGAAGCAGCATCCACAAAAAAATTTGAACTGCAGTTATCAGTTATAGTAATGCTGTGTGGCTCAGTGATCAAGTCTCTGCTTTTGGAGCGTAAAACGGCCACTAAAATCTAGTGCCAACTCCACTACAATTCTCCGATTTGTTTCTGGAGACCATGGAGTCTTAATGCCTCAAACCTTCCCTACGAATACGAAGAAAGGCATGTTTGTAATAAGGGTGAAGATAACCTTATAACTTCTTGCAAACGTTGAACGTAGTGACTAGTGCTTTATGTAAAATTATGCAACTTTATTAATATATCCCGTTTCCTATTTTAGGAAGTTTTTTTATAAAACTGAGGTAACGTCACGTCACTTTAAAAAAATTGAAGGCATGTCTGTCAAAATGTTCAAAATTTGTATAAAAAAAACCTGATCAGCTGACATATAATGGAAAAGTGAGGTTAGGATGTAGTGTTTTGCTTTGTGCTTGCCGACTATTTTGCTAACGTGTGTATTGTTTTTTTTATTTACACAACGGAGAAGGGATGGATATGGAAAACCCGTTCGCGGCGATCAAAACAGATTCTACGGAAGAGGTACCTGGACAAGTTCCAGATAAATTGTTAGGCGCCACCTATTGTGTAAGCCCGAAGATGTTGCTCCTCAATAGGAAGGAGTTGTTGCCATCAGCTACGGGAAGTTGGTCAGCCCCCTGAGGATGACATACCGTTGGCCGCTGAATTGCTTAGCTTTATTTCGAAGTTCGCGAAACTACATTTTGCTTTACTAACATTAAAATAAAAAACTGGTATTGTGAAGGAACGCATAAATAAATTATGGAGTTCGGCTACTGCGGCTCAGGTTACAGTAAGCAACCCTAAAACTATCTGGGCCCTGACGTCATGTAGCGTTTGCGACTTCGCATAGCATTGCACAAATATATATCTAAGACTTACTTTTCGTGCTGCAATTCACGAAAACTAGTATCGATAGCCTCCTAGCAGGTTCGAAAAAGTACACAAATGCACAGAACTTAAAATGCATTTCTAAATAAACAACATATAATGACGTCACTTTAAAATTCAGCGATTTAACGAGCGCGTTGACAGCTTCATGAGATCTGTTTGATAACAGAATGGCGAATGTGAAGAACAAAAGCCCCGGTATACACCAAGTACGGCGGCTCAACGCATCGTTCTATGAGGTGGCTGCAAGAAGTAACGAATGTTCCAACAGAAGTCGACTATGAAGCCCCGCTAATACGACAAGACAGAGACTTTAAACTTGTAGGCTAATTCTATGGGATTGTCAAGTCCAAAAAAAATCGATAATGCCTAGAGGCGACCGTGACTTTCCCAGAAGTGCTACATCACGACTGCCGCAGTGCTCTCAGTGCCTATGTTACCCTATCCTAGAGACAGATAATTTCAAAGCGACATAATATAGTATTTAACATTACTAGCTTGGTAAGAGGGTTTTTACTGGCGAATAGAAGGATATGACTGGCTCGCCTGCGGCTCGTCAGTCACCTTTTTGAGCCAGTAGAAGCTGTTACCTTGCGTGTATTGTTGAATATTTTATTTGTTCCTCACTTGTAAGTAACTAGAAATTTACCATTTATTCAAAATGTCAATCTGACAAGCAACTACATTCATCAATATGACACATACTAAGGAAGACAACTCTGGCTTTCCACGCTATCATTTATCTATGAGCACGCTTGTAATATTTTACTGGCTAGCCAGTTAAGAAACATTTTCAAAGTGAATACCGTGACTTGATAAATTGATGTTTACAAGTGAGGAACAAATAATAGTATTTAACATTACAAGCCAGGTAAAACGGGTTTTACTGGCGATATGATTGAGATGACTGGCGAGCCGTTAGGCGAGCCTATCATATCCTTGAGCCAGTAAAAATGGTTACCTGGCGTGTATTGTTGAATGTTTTATTTGTTCCTCACTTGTAAATAACTAGAAATTCACCATTTATTCAAAATGTCAAACTGACAAGCAACTAAATTAATCAATATGACACATACTAAGGAAGACAACTCTGGCTTTGCACGCTATCATTTATCTATGAGCACGCTTGTAAAATATAACTGGCTAGCCAGTAAAAAATTTACTGGCTAGTCAGTTAAGAAACATTTTCAAGGTGAATACAGTGACTTGATAAATTGATGTTTACAAGTGTGGAACAAATAAAATATTTTACATGACATCAAAAGGCGGTAAATATATACTGAGGTCGCCTTAAAAGAAACTGAGCTGACACATTATCAAAATCTTAATTAGAAAAATGTGTATAATTTTTTTTACAGTAAAACATAGCTTAACTTTTTATTATTAAGTAAATTACGTAAATATTGAAATTGGTAGTTATAGCTTTTGTTGTATTATGCTTTATTAATTTATGCCAAAAACCTACGACTCAAATCGATGTATGCCTTTGCTATACGTGATATTTGTGGTCAAACCAAATGGACTTCCACCTTAGTGAGATCGTGTAGATTATTGTCAATCCCCTTTCAGCAAAAAAAGTAAAAAATCACAAAAGTTGTTTTTCCATCTGTGTCAGTAACAAATGACATTTTATGAAATTTGATGAAACATTGTTTGCAACATTTCTTTGAAGCGGCTTGATATCTCTTAGCATTTTAGAAATTCGTGTAATAAGAACGAAATTGGATTAGTTATATACGTCGTGACGTGTTTTTGGAATTTCGACTTTCTCGAATCTGTATCAGAACCAGAAAGAACGTCATCCAATTTTGATATTGCGTTGTGCACGGCCAACAAAGGTGTTAGTATGATGGCCGGAGAGCGTTCGATGTTACCAATGTCCGGATATGGGGCTTTAACCCACTACCTGCCGACTGCAAACTCAAGCACTTTACAAGCCACACAGACACACGCTCTCTGTGGAAAATATCGTAAATTATTTGTTTTATTCCAACAGTGATGTTTTTGCGATAAAAGAAATAAATTAACGTAGATAGTTTTATTTTTAACACCAAAACTTACATGCTACCAAAAAGATACAATAAAAAAATATACAAATTCCAGCAAATTGCTTCACTGATAATGGATTTTTATAGTCCTCACAAAATATATATTATTTGATAAAATATAAGGCAAATATTTTCAAACGCCGTTATTGCTTAGTGATGCTTACAACACAGAATCAACTGATAAGGAAACATTTTTATATATAAACGCGTGTTGTGCCTGAGTGCGTGCCTGTCTGTGTCTGTCCCGTTTTCATCGTTACCGATCTGGCACACTTCGTCCGCAATCATCAATATTTACTTATTTCGTAACCCTGTCCTTTATAATACAACAATAAGCACGTACTTTACCCAACATTTGTAGTCCAGCTGGTAAAGCGTCCGACTAGACATCAGATTCCCTCTGCAAGCGCAGTTTTACTAGAAACATTCAAATGTTTTAACTGTTTTGTATATAATTATATGAGTACTGGTCGACTGTTATTCGATTTAGTAGATGTTGTTTTTTAGCGGTGCGTTTTCTTGATGAATAAAACCGTTTCCTTCTGCAACTTATATTTTTACAATTCAATTTTAAAAATGCAATATGTATTTTAATTAGATTAAGGCCACCTATATGGTAGGCTAAGAAGCGCATGTATTATATAAGCACGCACGTAATTTGATGGTTTAGCAAATAGCTATATCCACACATTCTATAGATTACGTATTTTAACCTTGCTGAAGAATGCTAGCAATCTTGCAATGGCGAATTACTTAATCTTGAACTTTTTAAAATTGATAATGCACAAAATCCCCAAACAGCATAAGTATACAATGTGTCGCAATATTTATTTAATTATTTAAAATTTTATTGACTGCTACAGGCCCTGAAGAGGATTTAAGCAAAGGATAATATTAGTTTAATATTACTGGACTTCAGCTACCTGCGTGTATTATCTCTATCTTCGCATAACTGCCCGCTATGATCAATTTAAAATTAGATGTTTAGAAACTTGCCTACCCTAGAGATCAAAGTAGATTGGATTTAATTTCAACTCTTTTAGCATCTCCAGGAACCATCAAATAGGAATTTTTGTTGCAGTAGAATTTGGTTTAAGAAAATCTAGTCGAAACATAATTGATTTTGTATTAATTCGACGTTTGCTTAAAGTAAAGTATCAATTATCTGCCTGTTATCTCCCATGTCAGCTATGTATATATTATTATCTAAAAAATTGTTGTTGGATATTGGTTGCATTCGTTTTGCGTTCTTTTATTGTGGCAAAATATTTTTTTTGCACTACTAGTCTCAGAACGCACCGTTATTGGCCTATTACATCTTTAGGTCGTGAAGTTGATTTTCTCCACCAAGGGAGAGAAAGTAAAATAAACAATTTTCACCATGGTAACTAATAAATTGCTAAGTTACCAAATATGACTATTTTAATTTTGACGTTTTAAAGAGCTGTATTGTCAGGTTGACAGTTAAAATATTTTCGAAATTTGTTGGGAATTTAGGTATTAAGCCGTTTGGTAGTGCAAAAAGTAGTATATACACCACGGTAACGAATCGTCTTATAACATTCGCACTTTAGATACTTCGCGCTGCGCCCTCAGTATCTAATATGCGCTCAGGTTATAATACTGCGCTTCGCTACCTTGATGTATAATATACTATTAAACTTACTGTTTTTTATTTCAATTTTATACAAAAAAAAATCAATTTCAAAATTTAAAGCTAAATGGTTCTAGCAATGACATACTATGTTGGAAACAATTTACCATCGCACATTTAAATATTTGTAACGTACGTATACCGTTAACTGCGTGTTTTACACAAACCTCGAAATAATTTTCTAGAGTTCAACAATTTGAAAAATCTCGACTTTAGAACGAGAGTTAGGTGTGACTGACCTCCTTAAAATGGAAACTTTACTAAGGTTGCTCGCAATAGATAATAAAAATCTAAGATTGGTCACTGTAATAATTGTAGTACAATATTTTAGTTAGTACATAGTAACACTTCGCTAACAATGATTTCTCCTTGTACCTTTCAGTGCATCTACGGCTGCTATGTTCATTCCGCTATTCTGCCGACCTTTCACCGAAGATGCTATTGGCTTCTGCAGGTGAGCCTTATAATTTAATTCGTACCGGTGTAAGGTTTCAATATAAACACCTTCGTTTAATTTAATTATGTCGCCGGGAAATGCATACAGCGCTAATCCCATTACGTTCTCAGCCAGCAAGTTTTTGCCTCGCCATATTAACGAAATTAATCCAGACATGCTTCTCTTCCAGAACCCCGACATTGTACTGGTGCATTATCTTAATGTGCCGTACCCGGATGACAACAAGCTCGCAGTCATAACCCCCAGCCTGTCGCTGTGGGCGGACAAGAAGGAGTGGACGAAGGAGGAACTGATATCGCAGCTCAAGCCCATGTTCTTCAGCGAAGACGAACCTGATCTCAACAACGAATTAGAAATATCGGTAAATTGGCGCCTAGTTCAGGAGCTCGACCTAAATTCGTGTACACTCAAAGGGTGAAAAGTGGTCTCGCTTGAATCTTCTCAGCTATAGATTAATGTAGTCCCTTGAAAATTATAGAAAAAAATTGGCAATAATAAAAATACCCTTCTATATCTAGTCCTTGTAGACAAACCCTGAAACTTGAAACATAAACTTTTTTATAGTTCTTCCAAGAGGTGGCATCGAACGTAAAACCTGTTAGAGATTTGATAGACGCCTTTAAGATACATTTCAAAGACATTCAGTTTTCAGTCAAATCAGGATGTCACCCTACACATATTTTCTTAAAAGACGAATTCGCAGACAAGTTAAAATTTAAATGGAACTTATTTTATAATTATAGATCTAGTATATGTGCAGGTATACTACTTTCTAACATTCCCCTGTGTTTCAATGCACTGATGTAATCATACAATGAATGCTCTTGAAAAATTAAGAGTCCATCGCTGCACACGCTCAGTAAAATTGGTCGTTATCGCTAAATATCATTCCTCCTATTAGCTTTTGTAGTGGCGGACGCAGGGATGTAAAAATTAGATGGAGTTAACTCTGCATTGTGTGAAAGATGTGGTAATAAGTCCCATTATAATTTTTCAAATGTTTTCAAGGTTCTGGCAGTCGGATGGAATATTGGATCATGATTTTCATACTATTTTGGAAGTAAACCCACCTGTTGACCACTAAAAATTTCAAGTATAGGACTATTATCGCTTTATTTTCACCTGATCTGACGTTTTGTCGAATTTATTCTTAGATCTTTCTTTTTTCCGAGAAACCCCCCGCAATATTCGTTACGTTATCTATCGCAAATCTTCGAAAATTAAGGGATCCGTCTGTTGGTGTCCCCATCTATAGAGCTACACATCACACACTGAGAGAAACCATACCACCTGGCTGCACAGATCCGTTCTGGCCCGACTGCGATTTGTCCAATGCGATTAACGAGTTGCAAGGTATTTTTTCAACCTTTTTTTACGTATACGGTATCACAACCATCGTCCGAATCACGTTCATTATGGAGGTGGATGTGGTAATAATTCCCCAATATGGGGGATCAGTGTCTGTAGAAAATGAATAAGGCCTGATGTAAGGTTTTACCTTTTCAACCACTAGTATTGAATAGGAATCTGCATTAGTAGTTCAAATATCAACGTAAATTACTCTTCCCCAGTCTTAAAAAGGATAACTTTGCCAGGGGACAAGATTGTCTTGCCTAATTTTTTTCAGATTTGGTAGCTAGTGATCAAGTCCAGTACATACTTAATTCATTTTGATACGTATACGCGTATCTTCAGTGGCGATTATAGAAATCGCTTTTCCCTTTAAATAGTTCCTGTAGTTCATGTGAAACACATGTTTGCTTGTGTTTTATGGTCAGTACCCTAAAAACCGACTTGGTACTCGCCCTATTCAATTAGAAGTGATTTCTCACTATCATGCATGTACTTCCTAAACTTAGCTTTAATGTGCTAGCAAGGATTCAGTTTTGAGAAGACGTTGTGCGCATGTACGATAACAGCCCGCATATTGTTACCGGTAGACGAATTCAGGTCGAGCTCATAAAGATGCTAACAGGGGCGGGTTTTTGAGAATTAAACAGAATTTCAAATTACAGACTGCCGAAACGGTGGAAGCAATAGTCAGTCAATTAATGGAGAAACAACGCGTCGCTCGCCAAGCCGCTCTGGTCAAGCAATTAGAATGCGGGTGTCCCGATTCCACGTGCGCCGACGGAAAGTCGTGCTCGCACCCCATGCGGCGGATAACCGCTGCCAAGAACGAAATTTCCAACTCGCTTCCCTCTTCTAGCTCGAACTCCAGGCCCCCGAGCCGGGCCGATAACAACCAAGTCTCATCCACAACCGGGTCGGGAGGCATGTTCTTATCCAACAACCATTCCGGCAGAGTCTACTCACGAGAGACCAGGAGTCACCACAGTCAATCTAGCGGGCAGAACTCGTCAAGTTCTGGAAACACTCCGCCCCTAGTGCTTAGCCTATCGCAGATCCAAGGTGGAGGCGGTTTGCTGATCCTCAACAGCAACTCGACGACATCCACCAACTCGACCACTCACCAGTCGTTCGTCGCCCCAGTTTCTGTCGCTAATTTTGTTTCTAGCACTACTGCCAGCAGAGTTCATGCTAAAATTGAAAGGTCGGCTAAAAATGGACCCGCTGTCTTGAAGCAAGAGGTCATGGACACCAACCAGTCTACTTCCTATAACCAGCCCTCGGGGCAGAATGTGAACGGGGCGAACAGGATGATGAATCAGAGGGAACCTAAGATTGAACTATCCGCTGATAACTTGAGACAATCGATGTTAAACAGCATGTCGTACAATCAGCAGAACAAAAACGTCCATCAGGGTCACCAGCAAAATGAAATGTTGATGGTGAGCGCTCCTTCGACTCCTTCCAAACGAATGGACACAAGCAACGAAGATATGACGGAATTCAAACATCAAAACTTTTGTGGTGATACAGTAGTTCTTTTGGATACCGACTCTAGGGGATCCTTAGTTAGCAAAAATGTTGGGTCTTCCATAGTAACTGGGAGTTTCTTCAATGAAACTCTAGACTTATCTCAAGAAGACATACAAAAAACTTTGTCTGCCAATATGCCACTGTGTTCAACCGAGCTAGAAGCACACCAGGGTCACAACACTGAGACCGTTACTAGAGCTAGAATCATTACCAACAAACAAGAACAGACGCAGCAACAAGCCCACGTTATATCTCATCACGACATGAATCCAATGGATTTCATCAATAGCTGTGACGTAGTCGTATCGCCCACCCATGTAGTTGACGACGATGTTTTTGTAAATTTAGATGCATTCGACATGCTTGGAGAATTTCCTGATTTAGAAGGTCTAGATTCTGGGCATACTGGCCTTTTAGATGTCAATCCGTCCGAAAACGAAAATTCAGGAAAAGCTCACGTCAATATCATACAAACACAAACAAGCATGCAAATGGAAGGTACCGCTAAAATTACGGACTACTCCCCAGAATGGGCTTATCCTGAAGGCGGCGTAAAAGTTTTGGTCACAGGACCTTGGCATTCATCGGGCCCTTACACTGTTCTTTTTGATACATTCCCTGTCCCCACTACACTGGTCCAAGATGGTGTACTGCGTTGTTATTGTCCAGGTATGTTTAGTGATTTATGCCCCACCGTTTCATAATGGAATCTCTTTTAGCTCACGAAGCAGGCCTTGCTACATTGCAAGTAGCTTGTAATGGCTGCGTTATATCTAATTCTGTGATATTTGAATACAAGTTACCCCCACGTGAAGAACAAGTTCCTGCTCCAGAGCCTAAAGTAGAACGTTCAAATGATAATCTGCTTAAGTTCACTCTACTGCAAAGACTTGAAGCTATGGACGACAGGCTTCAAATCAAGCAAGAACCTGCCGATGGATCAGATCATGTAAGTTATGCACGAAAACATTGTTTACTTGAAACATTTTCCCTTAAATGACACGCTGTTTATGTAACTAAATTTGTTTTCGAGATACGACTGTTACAATATAAACACGACTTTACCACAACACAGGAATAATTTGCGTTGGGGGGCAACGGTATTAAAGCCCCGATTGTCCACAGCTAGCTCGCGGGGAGGGAAGGTGCACAGTACTCGTGCAGTCTAGCCCTGTTTCGCGAAAGACAAAATAAGAAAATACTAGGCTGCCACCATGAAAAACTCAACCTATAGTTCAATATGTCCACTCCGTTCACGGCCGAAGCGAATAGGGTCTAGTGAAAAATGCATACTTACGTGTTCTTTAACTAAATGCTTAATTGTTTCAACTATTAAAGTGCAACTTTCCTTTTACAATCTCTTTGTAATTTACCACTTAAAGGTTAAACACAACTTTTAAATGCAACACGCCTGAACAGCGTGATTTCTTATTGTTTAGCTAATTACTCAAAGAAACCTAAAATATTAGGAATAAGATTTATTAAACTATTTAAAAAATGATGAGCAAATCTAAACAGATAATCTACAATATTACTACAGTTACACAATACGTAAAACAAGTTACAAAAATGAAAACACACGTAAACAGTTTAGTAGAAAAACAGCAAATAATAATGAGGGAGTCCTTGAAACAACGGGAAAACAGCTCAAAAATAGCAAATTTCGAGTGCACAACTCAAAACATCAAGTGAGTGTATTACTCCGAACTGCCCTGTTTTTTTGCACATAATAAATCGGTGAACGTCGACAAAAATATAACACATACATCCTATATCTATTACGAAATTACATTGAAATCAACAGCAAAACAATATGCAATGACGTTAAGCAAAACTTTGTGGTCAATCAAATAAACGTTTCTTATTTAAAACAGATTCTGAAGTTTCCGCACTTTGATAAACACCTCCTACTAGCTAAATTACAACTGAATACCTTGAGCTTAAACAAAGTTGCATTTAACAGGGGTTGCTCTACGATAAGGGGTTGATGAAGTCAGTCCAGTTTTGGCCGTTGTGGACACACGTTGCCGGTTCAACCTTGGTTATTCAAACGCTCCGGTGGAGCTATGGGCCATGTTAGATTCACATTTAGCGATTATAAAGAAAACACACTTGTGCTTCCTTTCATCAATGGGATTATTCTGGTGATGTTTAAACAAATCAGGAATTATCTGAAAATAATTGACATAACATATCATATTCCCATAAAGAAAATCTTCTACACAACTCACCGGAGTATTTATGTCCCAAAAGGAAAAAAATATCACAATTGGTACAAAACTTGAATGACTCCGTTCAATGTTAGTTTAGGGGCTAACGGCAAACGAAACTCTAGCGGGTACAAAAAAAAGCGAAAGCCACTACAATAGTTCGGCACAAACTGACTTAAAACATGTTTCGAAGAGTGCAGACACAAAAAGACCAATTTTAGCGGACCCTTGATGGGACAACAATTAAATGCTACCCGGGTGCGAAAATTACGCGCACCCGGGGCTGCAGCGTATACACATCTGAATTGCTTTGACTGACTTCCACGAGGTAAAATTACGCGGGAAGTTATGACTCCCAGCCAAATACATACTAAACGTCTCTAGCTATCTTATTTTAATAATGATCTGTACTCTGTTGCTCCTACATACAACGGAAAGTTTCTCAGGGCAACTGCCAGTAACGGCTCTAGCGCACGTGTGCTGAATTGGCACGTTTTGTCACATACGGTCATTTAGCTGGTGAAATTTTTTGATACGCATTTTTGATTAGCCGACAACACGTATCGGGTTACAGTCTAAACGGCGACAAAAAGCCGTTAAATCCTGACGTAATTGATAAGCGAATAATTCGAAAACGATACCCCAAGGCGACCTCTATTGACCAGTGGCTTAAATTTACTAAGCGTGACAAGCGCCAAGCATAATCTGAAAAGTAGAGCTCGCATTTGCAGATCCCTGCACACTAATTATAGGGAAACGGAAAAAAGTCATTAATAGTTTCATAAATCAATTGAACTGAGAAAAACACATTAGAAGACTTTCAGTATGGGACTGTGAATCTATATACAATCGGGTTAGGCCTATACATAGAGATGTAAAGTGCACAAATAGATGGTAATGGCGGCAAATGCTCTTCTCTCATTCAACTATTAAATGCGTTGGTCCTTGTCCTCTCACAAGTTGATCTTGTGTTGATATCCAATTTTTTCGTCTAGATACATTTTTAGTTCTTAAAATTTCCTTTCAAGCGTCCATATGTCTTCTCTTCTTCTTTGGTCCACATATTTTTGTTTATTTCTTATACATTGGTCTTGCATTGTTTCTCTTGCTTTTTGTATCGATTTCTTCCATCGGTTTTTCTATCCATTCTGTTTTCTTTTTTACACAACTTGTTTGTTTCTCTTCTTTTTGATTTCTATACTCTTTTTATATTCTTCATCGAACCAGTCTTTTATTTTTATGTTTTCTTTATATCATATTGGTCTCTTCTATACTAATTCTTTCTGTGTTTTATTTCGTTTGTATACACATTTTTTCTTTTCTTTCATCAATTTCATATCTATGTAGACCCCATAGTTCTGTTTTATTTTATTATTGTGTTTATTTTACATTTCCTATCACTAGGATGTCTGTATCTATACTAGCTCCTTTGTTAGATGAGGTATCCTCTTTATTCAGCACGACATGGTCTATTTGATTATCTATTTGATTACCTGCGCATCTTTCTGGTAACATCAATGTTACCTTGTGGTTGACTTTGTGTGAACACAAAATTTAAACTGATTTTATTATAAGCATGTCCACTGTCACTGCTACTTCTGTATAATATCATTCTTTTCCTGCTTGTGCATTAAGATCTCCAAGTAGGTACTGCCATCATATCTTGTTTTTGGTACTTTATCACATTCTTGTTCTAGTTTTTCATAGGAAATTTATTATGCAGTGCATCTGCTTTTTCTGTTGGTTCGTATTTTCTTGGTTTGCTGTTGACTCCGATGTATGAAATCCTTCTGTCGATTGCCTTAAATTCCATGACTTGATCTTTTGCTTTTTCTTTATTATGAAGTCTGTACCTCCATGTTCTTATTTTTTTCACTGCATACTTACCATATTGCGTATTGTCTCTAATCTGCCTCCACTCCATTGTATATCCTGTAGCTCTGCTGTATCCACTTTGCATTTTGTTAGTTCATCTGCTGTTTCTTACATTCTGCCTGGTGCTAATAGTTTTGACGTTCCAAGGTGCGATTTTCATTGTTTCTTTTCTATTTGTTTCCCCTTTTTGTTTATATTCTTTTTAAATATAATATTATTTTCATTCTTCTTATTCATAGCCGTTTTCGTAGCATTCATCATCTCTAGCTCTCTCCTGCCTGTTCCTCGTTTTAGTTTTTTTACCCTTTTCCACTGATTGGTCCTGCGGACTTCAACAGGTTTTCTTGGTCATCCCATGAATATTTGTTATTATCAATTAGGAGTGTTTTGTACCTTATTCTAGTTTTACTCTTGTTATTGTTCTTTGATTTTTCTGAATCCGTATAGTTCCTTTTGGATCAGATTGTTTTCAATGTACCTACCTACCCACTGTCTTTTCTTTTAGATGTTTTTAACTTCCTTTTTTGTTCCCATAAAGCTATTTTTGCTCTTTTTCAAAATTCTTTGTTTCAGTTATGTTGACCTTAACACCTATTTTTTTGCTTAAGAAGTCTTCTCCTGTTTCTAGTATCATACCTGTATTTGGTTTCCATCCTTTAATTATTATATTGTTTTTCATTTCATCTTGATTTTCAACCCATTTCACTAGTTCCTCTATCCTGTTTGTCATCTAATTTTCCTCTCTTTCCATTCTTCTTTTCTTATTCATTTCGCTTTCTATTTTTTCGTTAGCCTTGTTATTCTCCTCCATTCTATCTTTACACTTCTTAAAGTTCATTTCCCTTCTCATCACTTCTATGGCCTTCAGTATAGGATTTATTTCTTCCTCCTTATGCATGTCTTCTTTTTTTTCTTTACATTTTTTTTCTTGGTTTTATATTAGGCTTAATATATAGTTTTATACATTTTTTTTTTTAAGATGCTTTGTCTTCCTTTCTTTCTTGTTTCTTCGTAGGTGTTACTTTTTGAAAAATATCTGGCTTGTTCTCTATTTCTTCCAAATTTTCGTAGTGTGTTTTTTGTTTTCCTCTTTTCTTCGTCGCTTGCTTGCTTCTATAAAAAATATTGTTCGTGAGTATTAGTGAACTGATGGACTGTAATTCTACAACCATCTATTGTATTTTTACTAATCCAACCTTCATACACTAACATATATTGAAAAATCCATACTGTATTTCTTGTTTTCAGGTTGAAGATACAACCTTATTCACACAGCCAAACTTTGAAGATCGGCTTGTAACATATTGCCAGACAATGACGTCAAGGCTATGGAAGTATGGGGAAGAGCTGAGTGTATCCTGGTTTACCAGCCATAGAGGAATGACATTGCTACATTTAGCTGCTTCGTTGGGATACTCACGGCTAGTTTGTGCATTATTGCACTGGAGGGCTGAAAATTCCTCTCTTCTTCTGGAAACTGAAGTAGATGCGTTAAGTCAGGATGAAGATGGATATACACCTTTGGTACAAGAGATTTAAACCTGCTGCTCTTAATTACCTACTGTATCTTCTTTTGTAGATGTGGGCATGTGTGAAGGGACACACAGAGACAGCAGTGATGTTGTACAAGTGGAACCACACCGCACTGAACATCAAAAACAACTCGTCACAGACTGCTCTTGAATGTGCAAGAGTCAATAGCTATTTAGATTTAGTTAAAGAATTAGAAAAATTGGAAGCACGCCGCGATAAAGCTAATATGCTGCTTCATTCTGTAAACTCGTTCATCGACAATGCAAGTTCATCCCCTACAGTTATTTCACCTGCAAGTTCCGTGGCATCGCTAGCATCTGTAGCTTCCACTAGCAAATCACATGATGGTGTGTTTCTAAGGCCTGGAGTGGTAACAAGGTTAGCAACGATAGCCCATTTTTTAAATCTTTGATTTACATTGTTGTACCTATTACAGAAGCGAATCACAGAAGTACAAAATGTTGAACCTCGATATGGATTCGATGAGCCCTTCGGAATCTCAACACACGATTTCTTCCAACAAAATTCATAGTCATCTTCCAAACCCGTTACTTTCAGAGGCCAATATACAAAACCGCAATTTTGGACAACGATTAATAAAGAGACCATCCGTTGACAGTGGAATTAACATGACCTCCGGGCAATCCACAGACAGCCTGCCTTCACTACGAATTAGAAACATTAAAGCATCGTGTGGGAATAATCCTAAATTATCAAGGTAAAAGGTTTCCTCTTTGCTATTGTTAGCAGCTTCTTATAAGTGTGAATTGCAATTTTGCTTTGTTGGTAGATTTGACAGAAGTATGTCTCTTCCGTTGAGTTCTCCCTTATCAAATCAGGAAAATTCATTTGATAGTGAGATCTCTGATGGTTCCCATACACGGAAAATGGATTTTGCTTTATGTGAGTATGACGATCTTATGTTGACTTAACTTCTTAATTGTGGTAAATAAGAAAGGTCAAATGAATAGACGTGCTTCAGATCATTTATACCACCATTAAGAAAACTTTTAAATATATTATTCTAGTACCGAAACAGGTAAGTGTATTTTTTACAGCAATAATATTTTTTTCAAACTATTTCTGCATGCCGATAATTGGTTTATTATAGGCATAAAAAGTTGATATTGCTTTAAATCTTATTGCTTATATTTTGTTCCTTTTTATATAAGTAAAAGCCACCATAATTAGAACCTAAAATTGAAACTTAATAAATTTAATTAAGGTTCGTACTAATAAAATTGATGTTACAAACGAAATTGTTATGAATTTGCTACAAACAGGTTGTATTTGAGTTATGTTGCGCTGATTTATTTTTTGGTTTGACGGATACTAGGCGAAGTGGGCAGTGGGCCCCGCAGCAATAGCCCCCTCATTGACGTGGAAGCCGTGTCTGATGATGAATCGGACACCCACAACAGTGCCGTAGGTCAGTGTGCCAATAACCACTACTTACTGTTGTCTGTCGATGTTGTCTCACTGTTGCATCTGACTGTTCTTACTGTTCTTGGTGTCTTACCTCCTTATCTAGTTTGCTATTAATAGCTAACAATTTTAGTAATAGACCCACACTAAAATACATCTTAAAGTACTACCGACTAATAACTTACCTGTTCCTTAAGCTTAAGGATAACTAATTAACTTTTACCTAAATGACTGTGTATGGTTAAAGGGTTTAGGTACTAACTCATTTCATATGGTTAATATTACTTTTGCTCTTACATTTCTTTCTTCATTTGGATGCCTTCATTGCGCATTTGCTTTTGCATGCTTAAGTAGCAAATCATAATACTGCATAGTCTTTTTCATTCTGTGATTACTTACAAATGAGTAGCAGAAGAGCAACTGCTGTCTTTAAGTTACCGCAATCTGAGAGTGAAATAGAGTATGTAAGATTATTTTTATTACAATCTTTGAAATCTAGTAGGAAGCAGTAGATAGATAGATATTAATATTACAATTATACTTAGTACATTTTATTGCCAAGCAAGTTCAACTCATGTAGCTTAGCTCAGGAGTTCTTTTTTAAAATGGACATTAAAACTTATTTTAATAACTAAAAAATTAATTTTAAATGGAATAGTTGAATATAGTTATAGAAGAACTAAGTATTGCCCTTATTTATGACTTTATTTGCAGAGTGCAGATATATTAGTGCTAACAAAAATGAGTTTGAATTATTTTACAGAAATTAAAATTCGCTGCTGCTTGGAAGCTACAGTGCGCTGATAAAACTAAGTTTTATCCCCAGTCACAATAGAGTCCAGAAACAGATCTACGACCCCATAACAAAGCAAAAGTGCTCCAGTCGGTTCACTGGAGGAAGAATTGGTTTTTGGCTGAAAAAAATGCTCGTTCGTGTGCTTACAAACAAATTGTACTTTAAAGATAGATATTGGGACAAGTTCGGTTAATTCTTAGGCACCACCTGTTGTTTGCCGGAAGATAATACGGGAAAAATTTCTCTCTAGCACAGATATGATGCACCTTTAGGGACAGGCCTTATATAGGTACTTCTTCTTATTATAGGCCTGTTTTTATCCACAAAGGGGTTCTATGATCACTCTTCATTTGTAAGTCATGTAGGTGGAAATGGAGTTCCCTTGTTAGGGGTTAACAACTACCGCAGGTGTTAGCGTGGTAGCCTCATATACATATCCTGTAAAAATGATATGTTAAATGAATAACAGAAGTGGTGCATGAATATATATTACAATAGTAAAATGGGGCAATTATAGTTCTACTTATCAGTCTTAGAAGAAAAATAGTCTAAAACAGAAATTAATGGAAGAAAATTAATTAAAACATAAAGCTAAGCAATTAATAGTATAGGGATCATTATTAATTATTTTCTAAAAATTCAACATGAGATTAGTATGACTAAAATTTTAATAAATATAACAAATATAAGTAGTCATGGACATAACTCAATTAAAAATTCAGAATAAGAGAGAGACTAGGATGTTCAGGAATATAGAAAGACAAAGTCAAAGGAAAAACTTGCATTTGTAATGTCCACATGCTAATAATAAAATTTATATATTTATTTATTAGAAATTGTAGGTTGTATATAAATCTCTCAATAGGCCCTAATCGAAATCACGTACCGGAGGATTGCCTGTGTTCAATTTTTTGTACAAATTGGAAATGCTAACATACTTTTTTGTTACTATCTATGGATTCTACATTAACAATATACTTTTTGATAATAATAAATTTATTAGTATACGAGATGGTATCCAAAATACTTTGAACTGGGGCTGCGATGCCTAAATTGGATGTAGCACCGCTATACGCCAGTGAGTCAGTGTGCCAAGCGATGCGGAAATAGGTGGATGTGGGGGGTAGTGATGTTTCTTTACCATTATACACACACCGTTTCTCAATTTAATGAAATGAAAGAAAAACAACACGTTTTCATAAAATTTTGTGTGAATCTCGAAGAACGTGCAATAGAGACCTTTTGATCGAACGCTGGAATCAGTGGCATATTTATTGCGCTAATATGAATTTTAACTGAAGAATGAGTCTGCAACGCAATGCAGTGCCCAATTTTTGTAGTCAGAATTCTTTCACACATTTCATAACTAACACCCACCTTCTCACAAAGATCCTCAATGGTTTGATGTCGATTCCCACAGATGAACATTTTATCTTGGGAGAAATCCCCACAACAAAACAAAAGTGTCCTAGTCAGCTCAGTGTAGTGGGGACAGCTATAAGAAATGCTAGTGGGGGGAAAACAAGTTGTACCTTAAAGATATTTAGACAGATTGGGGAAATTGTTAGGCGCCACCTTTCGTATCCACCGGGAAATGATGCGGGATGCTCATCAACAGGACTGGCAGTTTCCCTTAGCTATACAAATTTGCCAAGTGCTCAGAAATGACTTGCTTTACTTCAAAAATTCGAATAACTACACCCTGTTGCACAAATACAACCTTTCAAATTCAAAAAGAGCTATATTAAAATAACACGAACTGCCCACAACTGACTCAATTTGTTCGAACAAAAACTTAGATGAATCACACGGACAGTTTTAATAGACCTAACAATTCTGAGGAGTTGCTAGTTGAGAGTCTTGCTGTATGATCGTCATTGTTAACTGATATTCTACTGGCCTTCAACTGCATATTTTACTGAGACACCTGTATTGTACCAAGATGTTGCTCACCAAACATTTATTAAATCTTTTCCATGGTTTCTGTTCCAGTTTTTCCAAGATACAAACAAAATTTTATGAAAGTTGCTGTTCCTTTTCAGATTCATCTCAAAAACTAGCAGATGATCGGTATGTTACAGCAAACAAAAACAAATATCACTATTCCCCACGTTCAACTCGATCCGCACGTGCCACATGGCACACTATTACCACCTAGAGGGTGCGTCACACTCCTACAACTGGTTTAGGCATGGCGACGACAGTCAAAAATATATTGTATAGCACCTTGTAAAGTAAATTGAAAATAATAAACACTTAAATCTAAACTGAGTGCTGTTGGAAGTGAAAATCTTCTAACTTCTAAACTTCTAAATTTAGAAATGTAGTATTCTTCATTTCACTTAGATTATTCATGACGTAATGATTGCATCATCCTTTAACCACGTTTGGCACTTGGTAGTTGTAAAATGAGGTATTGTTTCAAATTATTTGGATTTCTCAAATTTTGTTTTCCTGTAATTAATTATATAACATTTTAAGAAATTATTATTAAATTTTAAATGTAGACCTCATTTTCTTATAAAAAAAAGGAATAGTAGCTATGCAGCATATAGAATTACGGAAGTCAACTTCAGTGTTATATCATATGAAAAATTATGGACTTAATGCTATTTTTGCAGATATTAAGTTTCTCTAATGAAGAAACTCCGTTTGTGATGTATAAAAAATATTTGTGATATGATTAGACACTCCTAGTTGCCAAACGTCCATACATATTTGCAGTGCCTTTTGTTTTGCGCTTAAATCATTTCATAAACTTTGCTTTCTCAATCTTCTCACTTCCTTTCATTTCAACATTATGCTTTATATATTTGATTAAATTTCAATATTTCGGTCATGGGAAGTGGAAAGATCTTACTCTGTGCCAAGTAACATAATCACAATTTGAACGATAAAAATAATATTTTCTTTCGCATAGGGGAACAAGATGCTCGAGTACTAACATTAGCAGAGCAAATCATAGCTGCCATGCCCGATCGGATTAAGGTAAATACGTCACCAACATATACGATATATTAAAGTGCCAATATTTCCAGAATGAAAGTGAAGAAATGATGTTGGACCACAGCCCAGGCCCACCAGAAACTCTACCGTCTAGCGATGCGCTTTCCGATGTTTTCATGGAACCCTTGCTCGATCAATCCACATCCAGTTTTGAGCCTGGCGAATTCAATTTTGAGTTCTCCGACCATAACTATAGGTAAAAATTTCAACTTTTCCAAAGATATTATTACAACTTGTTTGTGTAGATACTACGACGTCAGCACCCCATGCTCAAGTCTGAGTCCAGCTTCATCAAGCTGCCTCCAGTCACCATGTTCCTTCACACTAGACTCCCCATCTCCACCCCCAACAACAGCTGATTTCTGCGAGTTCTTCCAAGCATCCGGAAGCATGTTCGAAAAGGATTTCTCCAACCTCACCCTGTCGGGTAGATATTTCTAATTATTTTGTAATGCTGTAGCTAAAGCTACTTTGTTATAAGATCAAGAACAGAGGGAGTTATATGAGGCTGCCAAAATAATCCAAAAGGCATACCGTTCGTACAAAGGGCGGCAGCAGCAAGAACAGGACAAGGAAAGGGCAGCGGCTATTATTATTCAAAACTATTACAGACGTTACAAGCAATACGCCTACTTCAAGCAAATGACCCATGCGGCTATGGTGATCCAGAATGGTTTTAGATCATATTGCGAACACAAGCGCTTCAAGAAGAATCAAGAGGGCTCTGTTGGGATTCAAAGCTACTATCGAAATTACAAGGAACAGAGTGGTAAAGGAAGCCGGGAGGGCACCCCTGCTTCTGGCTTGAAGTAAGCTTTTTATTGTTATAAATATTAACTTCGAATTTTAGTTTGTATTCCAAGGCATGATACAAATTGTCATACATCTTTGGTCACAGCTTATACACAGGTTATATACCCTCTTGCTTATTAAGAAGTAGTATCATGATTCTTATTTTAAAATTACCTCGGCTAGACAGTTATTAAACAATGAGACTCTCTTTCGTCCTCAGCTGAATGTTAGTTTCTAATTATAATTTTCGAAAACGTCGAGTACCCGAATCAATGTAAATTTAGAAAAATACATATTCTAAATTACTCTCTAAATATAAATTACAAATATTTCGACTTCTTATTTATTACTTAATGAAATATAAGAAATACGCACTAACCTTCTTGAAGTATTGCTTATACCTGAGTGTATTTCCTATCAGCTCCTAACTGAATGGTAGAATGTAAATACCTCCTTTGGGTTGTTCATGACTAAAATAGCTCGTTGCAGCTCTATGGCCCCTTAAGATCTGGATATATTGTAGCACAGCATGCCACAAACACAAACACTTCCACCTTTTACTGGTTGAAGCAAAAATTGCCACTTCAAATGGCTTCAAACAATCTTGAAGTTCTAATCTGAATAATAGTTGTTATCTTTAGTCAAATTTGATCGTAAAGAAGGTTGTCTTGCTGTTACGTATCAAATATACAGTTATTACTTTCACAATTAAAGGCAATTTAGCCCTTTAACGTGATTATTTTGACGTAGATTATTATTTTCAAGATACTTTTTCACTTCGTGTAAACAACTACACTGGTTGCCCATTACTACTCCCACCAGTTTTCTACACACAACTGTTATCACATGATACCCATTAGATATCTGGATATTATTACTGAATTAATTAAGCATCCGCACAGTATGCTGCATTACATATTCTAGAAAAAAAGCATAGTTTCATTAATGTTTGTAGAATGGTTCCTTGCAAGAAGAGCAGAGTTTTAACAAAATTCCAACTTTGTAATGCAAAATACAAATTATTTGGTTTTTATTAAGGATTTTTGGGGTGTATTGATTTTTGGCTACCGTAGTTTATGTTTAGTGGACTAATTAAGGGAAGGAATGTCCAAATAAAGAAGAAAGCACTAACATTATTATAGAACTGTAGTAGCTATTGAGCTAATCGTCAAGTAAATACTAGGTCCGTCCAGTAATTATCCAACCTTATACTACAAAGTAATAAATAACTACACTAGACCAATGTACCCTCAGTACCGTTCAAACTACTCCCCTTGGGAAGTCACAGACTTATTTCAGCGCCCATTCCACTTCTCGAAGCAGTTTTTGGGACATCCTTTAGCTGCTTCATTGCATTCTCCTTTATTTTCTTCAAATCTCTTTCCCATCCATGCAATTTAAATTTTGGGAACTGCCAGAAATTGCCATATCAAGACTGAGAATGTGACTAAGGAGGTTTTTGGACAAAAAATTGTGAATATGGTATGAGTGGGCAAGTGAGCTGTCCGAGTGAAAAGCTGCCACACACCACTTTCACAGAGATTGAGTTGATTTTTCCTCGTGGCATCTCGCAATCTTCTTAAAACTCGCAAGTAGTATTCTTTGTTCTAATCTAATCTTATTGACTACTTATGATGAACAACGCCTTCATGGTCAAAGGAAACAGTGAACTTCAACTTTGACACTCATTCTCTGGCCTTTCTTCTTTTTGCGCTTTTCATTGGGAAGATTTTTCAGTTATCTTTATTTCATTAGAGTAAACACATTCGAACAAATAGCTCCAGGATAATGCTCTTGGCAAACATGCACATTAAGATCGTCCTAATAGACCTCCAAATTTATTTTTCATGGAAGAACTAGTTGTATAGATAATGCCGTAGGTCGGATACTTACAGAACAAACCTCGTATAAAAATTAAGGAAAATTTCAACACCATTTTGTAAAATATGTAATATGCTACTTAATACAAGAATTTACAATCATTTTGTTTCTAGGCGGACATATTCTCAGCGGCGACAACATCAAGCTGCTAGAAAGATACAGCAGTTTATGAGACAATCCAAGAATAAGTGAGTATTTCTTAGTAGGATCCGTTGCCAGTGTGCTAGTTATAGATCAAACATTTATATTTCAATATAGTCAACACGTAAGCGTGATGATAATTGCTATGTTTTGTTATTGCATTCTTAGTACATGGAATGAAAAATTGAATACAGGGGTAAGTTTTACTTTAGTGAATAATTAGTGTACACAACACTGGGTTCATTCGAAGAGTATCTTTATGTACTTTCTAATTTTCTTGGACTGGGTACACCGTCAGCTTATAATATCTGATTGGAAAATGATAGATCGTATATTTACCTAGAAACATTTGAAATTAAACATGAAACGTTTCATAAATGCCACTATGACTATTTTACATAGTTAGCCAGTGGTATATACCAAGAACAAGGTTTTACTGTGATTTTGCCAACTTTCTTGTTCAAATACAAAAATATTTAGTAACGTTATTGCTATTTCTCTAATAAAGGATTGTAAATATTAATCATTTGCTTTATGATTTATGATTTGTTTACTTCTCTGTTAACGGCCAATGTGTAACTACACTCCGCTGCAAAATTAACGCACCACTTGCAATATACGTAAAATTTTCGGGCATTTAAAAAAAATTATTTTTATGTTTTACATTTTGAAAAGAAACCTCTGTTTTACAACTTTTTATTATCACATTTACCTCAATTTTTCTGTATGGTGCATATTACTGCTATCACATACTGACACTTTTCAATCGCATATTAGTCCAATATTGAATATTTGTTTTGTAAATAACAATTGACAAAAGTGTGACAGTTATAATAAACAATAATGGACCGCGTTACGCGAAATTTAACTCAAGATGAATGTGTACAAGTGTTCACTTTGTCTGGTGAAGGTTATACAAACCGCGATATTGGAAGAAGGTTTGGTGTGCATCATACCACTATTTCTAGGATTCTCCAACATTTTATAGAGACTCACAGTTATGCTAGAAGAAGAGAACAAGGCAGGCCACGTCGAACTACTGCCATCGAAGACCGCTTTTTAAGAATGCGGGCACTGCAGGAACGGTTTACAACAGCAAGAAGCCTTCAAATACAGCTAGCTGATGTCCATAGGAACTTAATAAGTATGGATATCATTAGGCAGCGACCTGCTGAACACAATTTGCGCCCGCAAGTTCCAGCAACTTGCCCTAGATTAACAGTAGAACACCGTAGAGCCAGATTAGCATTTGCTAGGGAACATGTGAATTGGCAAATTGATGACTGGGAACAAATTCTATTCACAGACGAGTCCAGATTTTGTTTGTATAGTTCTGATCGTCGTTCTAGAGTGTACCGAAGACCAAATGAAAGATTTGTTCAATGTAACATTAGAGAAACCACATTATATGGAGGGGGCTCGCTAATGGTTTGGGGCTGCTTAGATATTTATATTAGAAGTTTTAGTTCTTATTTCTTTCAAAAAAATATAACTAAATTTCACATGGTCGAAAATTTTATGGATATTGCAAGTGGTGCGTTAATTTTGCTGCCGAGTGTATTTTATTACTGCAGCAACTAATATTAAAATAATGAAACAAATACAATATGCGCAGATATTGAAGTAGGTATAGTGGGTTGCCTGTTTTCTAAGCAAAGGCTTGCATTCTCCTATGAATCACCCTATAAATGGTCATAGTGTTTTAAACCTATATCTAAAGATTACAATAATTTGTTAAAAAAAGTTGAACTTGTGATTTATATTTTATCTTTTTTTAATTGTCATAACTGTAATGTTTTAAGCGGAAAAATAATATATAATGCACTACACAGCGGCAGCTGTAGGTTGCTTAGGCCTATTTATCATATGCGTGGAGCTCCATCTCGAAATAGGAGTGGTTAGTCCCCACTATAAAGCCGCTACTCGCATAGATGCAGAAATTCAGGATGCGGGTCAATTGCAAACGGGACTCTTTCTGGGGCATTGGAAAATTACGTAAATTACTATGTCGCTTTTGGAATGGTTAAGCAGGGCATACATTAAAATCTTCTGCCATCTCTGAATAAATGTTATGTTCCATACAAAGGGAGATAGATATTCACTACATATAGCTTCTTATAGATCTGTCATTGCACACAGTGATTCGTTTGGAAATACAAACAGCTGTTTGCTTTTCTTCTTAGGATCATATGAATAAATCAAGCTTTTCTCACCTGTGACCACGTTGTATACGAAATTATACGATCCCTGAGCAAAGCATTTAAGTGTAACTTTGCACAAATTGAAACAATCTGATTTTTGGACTAGTGGTAAATTCTGCGACCTCCAATGGACACAAATCTTCCGTACATTTAAATGATTGTGTAAGATGGTGCTAATTGCTTTCACACCAATTTTTAGGTATGCTTGAATGGTGCGAACAGTAACATGATGGTCTTCCTCAATTATGCTTCGTACAACCTTAATGTTTTTGTCAATACCAGAACCGTACATTAGAACAGATTCTACTAATGTCCTTCCAATATGTTTCTTGACCTTCCTTTTTATGTGTTTGTCCCACCAAATTGAAATTAGACACCCAAACCCTTTCCTGCTTTGTTCAATTCGGTAAATAGTAACATACATTTATAATAAAAAAAGGTCAGTGTCTGTATATTTTCCTCCCAAAATGTCTCATTCTGCTAAATTTGTAAAGGTGTTAATAGTTTCAAATGACATATATAAAAGTTATCTACATATACATATTACCTTTTGCATTATTATTTCTTTTGGGGTCCAGGTTATAAACTAGCAATGACTAAAATTCGTTATTGCCATTTGCCCCTGTACATGGTAGAAATATGCAAGTTTTCTTGAGGAATTACTCACCGTTTTCATGCTGTAGGAACTTAATTTTTTTTGCTCAACGCCATCTTGTGGAGATAACTGTCTTGCTGTAGAAGGGCATTTAATTTCGATGAGGGCATCTTCTTAGAATATTACTTCATATGGATTTGCCCCAAGATATAGATATGTTTTCGATATATATAATCTGCAGTCTGATGCCAATAACTTAAATTTGTTTTCAAATTCTTTTCGTGCAATGTCTTTGTTCAAGAATATTTCCTTTTTCTCAACGGACTTGAGCTCCTCAATTTCTTATAAAATTCAATTTAAAACTTTCATCATGCCTGACAGTGGTTGCTGCCTAGTGTGCAACAATGCAATATCAAGTAGCCGTTCCAATAATGGAATAAAGTGCATTCTATGTAACAACAGTGTTCATGTTAAATGCCTTGGTTCCGAATCGAAAACTGCAACGACGTACACGTGCGATAAGTGCAAGCAGTCCACTGAAAATCGTTCATCAAAAACTGTAAGTGCCAGCTTAGCTAGTTCTAACCAAAATCTTAGTTCTGTCCCTAATCAATTCGCCTATACTCTAAGTGATGTAATGAAAAAACTAGATGCACTAAGCGAGGATGTTAAAGCTATTAAGCTTACCCAGAGTGATACGATTAAATCAATCGAATTTTGCAGCAGCAAAATTGATGACTACGAAAAACGATTGGCAACTTTTGAAAACAAGTTCAAAAACTACGATACTATCGTTTCTAAAACTGCCTCCAACGAAAAGTTAATTGAGGAATTAAACGGCAATATTAGAGACTTGGAACAATACACACGTAAAAATAACATCGAAATACAGGGAATTCCCGAGCGCACCAATGAAAACTTATACGAAATTATGCAAAAAATCGGTGACTCCTTAAGCTGCGATATTCCTTCACATTTTATCGATGCGATTCACAGAGTTCCCTTTTTAAATAAAGACTCTACGCGCGCCAAGAACATTATTGTGAAGTTTACTAATCGAGTAATAAAAACTAACATCATGGGTGCGCTTTCTAAGAAAAAGCTCTTGTTAGTGTCCGAACTTGGTTTCCCTAATAGTCAACAAAAAGTGTATATTAAAGATCACCTTTCGCCGGCTAATAAAGAATTATTTTATAAAACACGTATGTGCGCGAAAAAGTGTGGTCTTAAATACGTATGGGTGCGCGATAGCAAAATTTTCGTTCGTAAAACCGATAGCTCCAATGTCATACATGTTACAAAAGAAGCAGATTTATTGGTTTTTGAACATAACTAGTTTCATAACAATTACTTAATTTTCTTTTAGTAATATTTAAATTTAGTTTATGGATAACAGTATTTTTAAGTTGGGTCATATAAACGCCCGATCACTTATTGGGCATATTGTAGAATTAAAAGATTATTTATATCAAACAAATTTCGATTTATTCGCAATTTCTGAAACGTGGCTCACGCCTGTTGTTTCTGATAATGATGTCGCTATAGACGGTTTCACAATTATTAGGGCTGATCGTTGCCAGAACAAATCTGGCGGTGGAGTATGTTTATATCTAAAAAATTCATTCAAATATAACAAATTAAATTATAGCCATACAGCAACTTTTGAGCAATTATGGATACATGTAATCATAAATAATAAAACAATTACGTTCGGCGTAGTTTATAAACCGCCTATTTCAAACTGTAATCAGTTTATAGATCATTTTGAAGATGTTGTTTCAGAAATTAATGCATTATCTTACCCTATCATTTGTGTTGGCGATTTTAATATCAATATGCTTCAAAATGACTGTCATTGTATCTTACTGAAACACTCGTTGGAAGCATTTGGTCTGAGACAAATAATTGATGAACCAACACGCGTGACAGCCACTTCTTCGACATTAATTGATTTAGTTTTAGTGAGTGATGATGTCGACGTCAACACTTCCGGTACCTCGTGTGATTTAACTTTTTCAGATCATTTTCAAATTTTTGTTAGCATTGCAATTGAAAGTGAACCCAGCGCCTTACATACAATGCATACTTATCGAAATTTTAAATTTTTTAATCATGATTTTTTCCTAAATGACTTATACGCTGTACCATGGTATTTAATATATGATATTCAGGGTATCGATGATAAGATTTCTTTTTTGAATACCAATTTATTAAGACTATTTGATTTACATGCACCTTTAGTAACGATTACAATCACTAAACCCATACACCCTTGGATAACAGATAATATCAAGTTCATGATTAAACTGAGAAGTAAAGCTTTTAAAGATTATAAAAAACATAAAACTTCGGGTAAATGGGAATATTATAAATCCCTTAGAAATTTGGTTACTGCCTCCATAAGAAGAGAAAAGCGAGCCTACCTGGAGTACTCTGCTGCAAACGATAGTATTAAAAGTATCTGTGCGAAGTTGATAAAGTCAAATATTTACAGTAAAAAGAAAAATAATATTAAAATTCCTCTTCATCTCCAGAATACTAATGAAGTTAATAAATTTTTTATAAACGCCGTGAGCAGTAGTAGTGCTCCAGACCAGGATCTCTTAAAATTTTATCGAGAAAATTTAAAGCAAAATATTACAGAAACATTTGAATTATCAATTTCAAATTTTGGTTATCACATCCGTAAATTTATTTCTAATCGTCATTCATCTCGATAATAAACTAAATATATTATTATTTATTATGATCTTCTTATTTTGGATAATTAATTTATAAATTTCTTGTGTTAATACGACGTCGGCATCAGCACAGTACCTGCGTGTTTGCTTTCTTTTCTTTCCTATTTGTTGTTTTCTTTCTTTTCAGTATTTTCTATTATATATTTTTTAATGGGTTTCCAAGGAAGACCAGCTGTAAGTATTCAATACTTACAAGCTGACTGGAGACCTATTAACCATTACAAAATTTATATTAATGATTAATGATTTATTTTCCTTATATTATTGTAATCATTGTTATTTTATTATTATATTGTAATTAATTGTTGTTTATTTGGAAATGGTTAATAAAAGTATTATTATTATTAAAAGTATTATAATAGTTTCCAATTCCGTGCACTCATAATCGACATTCACGCGATAAACAAGTTTTCTTCTTTTCGTTTCACGAAACAATTGCCTTTTGCCTTTTCTATACATCACTATTTGTAATGAGTGACTGAGTAAAACTTTTCCTTCTCATTGTAGAACACAGTACCTGCTCAACATCGTGTGTCGTAATTACCCTTTAATGAAAAATTAATTCTTTTTCCTCCCACATATTTGGCTACCACGCTGTTGTAGCACTCAGCTGCATTGTTGCTCATATAGAGTACTAAACTATGGGCATTCTGAATCAAACGATTTCCACGTATTTCATCCCGAAGCCCACAGTCTTCCATCTCACGAATATAATTGTTTTCATTAGCGCGCTTTCTTTGACAGAAGTATTCGGCACATAAGCGATGGTCTCTAGAAACATGCAAGGGGCAATTGCCTAAATCTTTCATTGACGCCATGGTCGTTCACTGCAGCACCTTCCTTTGGTCTGTAATTTATTGCAATCGCCCTATCCTACTTACTACACTTACCTAATCTGCGGACGTATCACTTTACCACGGTTTGTCCACTTTTGTTGGCAAGATCCTTTAATTTTGTACAGTAATTTCAGAGGAAGTGATTTGTACATTCTTTAAGATTATTTTTGTAAAAGCTTTTAACCGTGAAGAACCAACCAACTTAGTTAAAAAAACAATAACCAAGTGGGGCACACAATTTAGTATAAAATTAACATGTAATAATTTATGGTAAATTGTTAGTCCATAAAATAGGCAGGTCGTTTTCATTATCCCACTTATTATTATTCTGCAATAGAAATTCAGGGCGGAAAAGTTTTTCCTCAAAATCATCAAAATAACAACCCAATGGTTTGTTTACACTTAAATGTTTCTAACTTTGTAAAGAAACGTCGTAAAATTAATTTTCAAGTTTCTTGTTAGTTGCTATTGGACTAAGCACCATGGTTTTGTTTGTTTCTTTTTATAGTATTTTTCTCCATGTCGTCTTTGGATGTCTTATACTTTATCTACCTTAGGGTAGTGATGTGTCGTTCCAGTTGGACTCGGTACAAAGGAACGAATCCGGGTCAGGATCGATTTAGATCGAATCCAAGTTTCCATTCCGGATTCATTCCGAGGATCAAAAAGGTCACAAAGGTGTCAATTTTCCTGGACAATCATTCCTTTGGCATTGTGTTATTCAACCCAATACAATACAATGTTTTGTGAAAGTTGCCGGGGGACGGGGAACAGCAAACGATGATGGTGTTTGTTTTATTAGAGCCTCGACACATGACACGGCCGGAGTTGCATGCTTTTTTATCAGTTATCAGTGATTTATGGCTTTTGGCGTCTTTGTAGGTGCCCAATTGAAGTTTGAAACATAAAAACATACCGAATTACCAACTGTGTGACCACTCATCAAAACAAAGATATGCGCGTTGTTCATTACGAGTTTGGAATGACCGAGGACCGTGGGGGTCTGAAATGCACATTTAATTTCGATTTCGTTCCGAGGAACGAATCCGATGGACTCGTTCCACTTACGGAACGGGATTGGAATGAACAAGTCCGCAAAAGTATCAAGACTTCCCATCACTGCCTTGGGTATTACATTCTAAGGCTGTTTTACGTATTTTTTTTTTTTAGTATGACCTAATCAACCATTTTTTTCTGATTTGCAAATTGATGTCTCATAATTCCTCGTTGGTTATCATCTATGGCAGCGGTCGGCAACCCGCGGCCCTCGACTGTTTTGTAAATTAAAGTCTTACAAGCAAACGGCGCGCTACGCGCACATGTGGCGTACGTGTGAAATAGGATACGCCGAAGGTCAAGCTGCGAGGCGACCGCTAAGATAAGCAAAACAAAACCTAAACAAATATAAACATCTGCGAAGCCGGAACGTGATTTTGTGCCACAGCAGACAAACACACATTAAGGAAAATTATATTATAGATATACCTACCTAAAATTTAAATAATTGCGTAATGCGCGCGCAAAATTCAAGCGAGCGTGCATTTAATAAGAATGTAATATCACAGACACAGAGTGTTCAGCCGACATAGCGCTGAGGTAGCGATTGCGTTGAACGCTTCGTTGACCGACAGCGCTTCGGTTTCGCTTCGGCAGCAGTCGCCATTTTTGGGAGCGAATTTATTTTCCGCTTCATTTCCGCTTGACTTTCTTCTTCTTTTGCGGTGCGGGAGTTGACCCCGCGGCACTCAGGCCTGAGGCCCATTGTGCGTACCGCTTTTTATATCTCGTCTTTGAATAGGCCGGTACCAACCGCAAAGGCTAGCACTTGGCCTATAGGGATGAGCCTTATATCCTCCGGTTGTAAAAACGCTGCGCCGAAGTGTTTGTGTCGCAGGGTCATCAGTCTGACACACTGGCATAATATGTGCTGGGAAGATTCTTCCTCTTCCCCGCATAGCCTGCAGATCGGATCATTTGTGATACCGATTCTGTGCAGGTGTTTGTTGAGGTGACAGTGCCCTGTTAGGAGTCCTGTTACTATCCTAATTTGCTTCTTACTGAGTTTTAGAAGCTCTTTGGACGTCGACAGCGATAACTCCCCAATAAAGAGTTTAGCTTGCCTTAGTCCCTGCTGTAAAGACCATTCACGAAGGAACCGGGTCCAGACCCATTTCTTCATTTCTAGCTTTACGTTGCAATATGGTATCCCAAGAATTGGCTCGGGTCCAGGCGGGTCACCACTGGAGCCCTGCCTAGCCAACTGATCCGCCTCTTCGTTACCGTCAATGTTGCTATGACCTGGTACCCACAGCAACTTTACAGAGTTCTGCACGCAGAGTCTCGTTAGCGCCGCTCGACATTCAGACACTAGTTCCGAAGACACCCTGAAGGAATTCAGGGCTAAGAGAGCGGCCTGGCTATCCGAGCAGATGTAGATATGCTTGTTAGTAAAACCTCTGTCTAGGTTTTCATAAACACAGGCCAGGATGGCAAACACCTCGGCCTGAAATACGGTGGCGTACCTGCCCAGTGAGAACGCACGCTTCACTCTAGGTGATTCGCCATAGACGCCCGCCCCTGCGCCAGCCTCCGTCCTAGAGCCGTCTGTGAACCAGATAAGTCCCTTAGGAGTAAGGAGGTTATGGCCACGGGCAATCCAGTCCTCTCTAGAAGGGATGACTGTTTTATATGGCCTATTGAAGGAAAAGGAGGGGACCATACGATCACTCCTCATGCTGAGGGTATCGTGAGCCCCTGCCATAAATGACAGGACCCTCGAATGCCCCAGCGTCCCTCCTACCTTTGTCCACTGGCCCCCACACTTAAGCCTGTAAGCCGCCCTTCTAGCCTCAGCCTCAATCATTAGATGAAGGGGCACGAGTCCGAGAAGGGCTTCCAGGGCCGTTGTGGGTGCTGTTCGCATTGCTCCCGTCACTCCTAGACAAGCTAGCCGTTGGAGTTGGCCGAAGCGTTTCTTTGCGCTAGCTAAGGTGGCCCGCGGCCACCATACAAGTGCAGCGTATGTGATGAGGGGTCTTATCACCACGGTGTACATCCACATGATGACATTCGGTTTAAGACCCCACGTGCTTCCAAAGGTGCGTCTACACATCCAAAAGGAGGCAGTTGCCCTTTGTATTTGTCGTTCCGAGTGCTCCTTCCAGGTCAGTTTGGCGTCCAGGATTACTCCCAGATACTTAACTTTTCCGGCGGCCCTCAGAGGGGTACCGAAGAGTACTGGGTCAACAAAGCCCTCTATCTTCCTTTTCCTTGTGAATAGGACAAGTTCGGTTTTGTCGGGGTTTACCGACAATCCGTGCCCTATGCACCATCTTTCCACGATTCTGAGGGCAATTTGAGTAACCCCACAGATGGCATGTGGAAATTTTCCTCTTACGAGTATAGCAAGATCATCTGCATAGCCTTGCGTGTATATGCCGGCTCCGTTGAGGTCACGCAGGAGCCCATCTATGACGAGGGACCACATCAAGGGCGAGAGTACTCCCCCCTGCGGGCACCCACGCCTGACGGTCACCTTTGTGGTATCCTCGTTTAGAGTGGCGGTTACCCTGCGGTTTTCTAGCATGGATTTCATCCACCGAACAATGGTGGGCTCTATTCCATGGTTCGTTGCCGCAGTGCATATGGACTCAAAGGCAGTGTTGTCAAACGCGCCCTCTATATCCAAAAAAGTACCTAGGGCCAGTTCTTTGTGTTCCAGCGCCTTCTCTATCCTAAAAACGATAGTATGAAGGGCCGATTCCACTGACTTGCCCATTTGGTAAGCATGTTGGTTTGGATGCAGCGGCATTATCCTTAATGCGCCGTCTCTTATGTACCTATCCACCATTCTTTCCACCGTTTTAAGTAGAAATGAGGTTAAGCTGATAGGTCTGAATGATTTGGCCAGGTCAAACGAGGTTCGACCTGCCTTTGGTATAAAGACCACCTTAACGGATCTCCACGCTACTGGTGTATACCCGAAAGCAAGGCAGGTCCTGAATATGTTGTAGAGTGGCCTGATGAGCAAATCCAGCCCTTCCTGTAGAAGTGCCGGAAAAATGCCATCTGGCCCTGGACTTTTGTACGGATCAAATGTGCTTATCGCCCACCTGATCTTTTCGTGTGTTACCACTTTCGAGGCTATCTCCCAGTCCATTGGGCTAATGCCAATGCGGAGAGCCCTTACTAGTGGGACATCACCAGTTTCAGCCACAGAGCCTGGGAAGTGCACCTCCAGGAGATGCCTTAGGGTCTCCTCATCAGTGGCCGTATGGTCACCTGAAGGGAGCCTTAGGCACTCCAGCTTGGCTCTTGGATTTTTTGAGAGCGTCTTATGCAGTCTAGCTGCTTCTGGTAGTCCTTCAATGTCGAGACAGAAGGCCTTCCAGGACTCTCGTTTAGATCTACGAATAGAATCTTTGTAATTGCGTTGGGCCTGTTTAAAACAGTCCCAATCGCATACGAACTTTGTACGCATTGCCCTATTTAGGAGCCTGCGTGTCTCTTTACGTTGCATTTGGAGCTCGGAGTTCCACCATGGTACTTTCCTTGCCCTTTTTGCGCGTCGTAGCGGGCAGCTCCTTTCAAAAGAAGCCTTGACCGCAGTATTGATAATACTGAGGTGCTCTTCTACCTCCTTTGTGGTGCGAGTGCTATAGGAAATTCCCTGTAGTCCATTCGAGAGGTCCACCTTAAAGGCAGCCCAGTCGGTAGACTTGGGATTCCTATACGCTGCACCTTCGCTGTGTTGCAGCTCCAGGCTGAATCGGATGTACCGGTGGTCCGAAAGGGATGGTTCCGGTACAACTCGCCAGTTTTTTGTCCATTGGGTTACCTGCGTGGATCCCAAGGTCAAATCAATTACTTCCTGTCGCCTGGGAGTAACAAAAGTGGGGGAACTTCCCCTATTGAGAATCTCAAGGTCTGTAGTTGACAGATACTCCAGGAGATCCCTTCCTCTGGCATTGACGTCTGAACTTCCCCACACCGTGTGGTGGGCATTCGAGTCACATCCGATTAGCAAGGGGGAACGCTTTTCCTTGCAATAATTGACCAGGTTCATTAGTTCCTGAGTCGGTGGTGGGTCGGGAGAGTCATAAGGGAGGTAGGCCGAACAAACAACAAGGTTTGTCCTCCCACCGTCCTTCACGAGACTCGTCCTTATGGCTACCAGATCTCTGAAACAAAATTCTGGTATTAATTGAGCGTTCAGTTGCTTGGCAGCGCAGATACAAGCTCTTGGGCTAGTGTTGGAACAATAATAATTTGTCCCAGCACCATCTAATCCTTTTACATTGCCCTGGTGAACCCAGGGTTCCTGTATTAGGATGACGCTTGACTACTTAGCAGAAGATCATGTTTGGCTTTACTTCTAATTATAACCTAGAAAGACGCGAATTTTTTAAAAGCATGGATTCAGAAACGATCCTGCTGCAGTTTAATGTTAAGAAATTAAAATGACCATTTTCTCAAAATCAGTAGTTCCTTGAAATTATTGAAACAAATAGCCTCTGAAATGTGATGCAAAAGTAGTAATTAAAAAAAACACTCCAATTTTGACAAGAGTTAAATGCTCAAACTCAAAATTCTTCATGCGGCCCATCCAATCCAATGACACTCTCAAAAACTCTTTCTCTGAAATCAATGATCTTCTTACATTTTATGGCAGCTTGCCATCTAATTTTGATGAATTGAAAAGGTTTGCTCAGCAATTAATTACAATGTTTGGCAGCTCTTACCTGTGCGAACAAGCTTTATCAATTCTCAGTTACAGAAAAAATAAATATGCTTCTCGTCTCACAGATGAGCATTTGAGAGCCATTCTTCGAATTTCAACTACAAACATGAAAGCTAACATACAACAAATAGCCACTAAAATACAGCCTCAAAAGTCACACTAAATTTTTTATAAGTACAGTTATATGTAGGTAGATATACTTTGTACATAGTTCTCGTATTTTTATTATTTTTCCTAACTTTTTTGTCATTGTTCCTGCGTATTAATAAAATTTAAATGCAATATTTTCGCATTTTTAATATCACCCCGATATACATAGTAAACCTATTATCAAAATTATGAATAAGTGCGGCCCGCCTTCACTTCATTTTGCCACTATGTGGCCCTTGCCTGCCAAAAGGTTGCCGACCGCTGATCTATGGTATCCATATTTTTAACAACGCTCTTAAATATCTATTTCCAAAAATTTAAACATTTTTAAAATTATAGTTGTAATTAGCCATATCTCTGAATCGTATAGTAATACAGCAGCAGCAGCATTGAACTTTTTTAATTTCGTTTTTATTGTGATATGGTTAAACCCCCAAATGTTTCTCCATTTGATAAACGTATTTCTTACTTACTTACTTAGTTGTCCTCTTCTACCTTACGGTGTAGAGGATAAACATACTTCGTGTTTTGTTAACTCTTGTATTAATGTCTTTAAGTACCGCAGTTTTAGTTGACGCTATACTACCTAAATGGGCAAAAACTCAACTAGAGCTTCGTTGACATAGTGTTCTAGTAGCTAAATGTCATCTGCAAAATCTAAGTCTTCTAGTGATTTCTCAATTGTCCACTATTCCTGTATTACTATCCCTCGTAGTATTTATTAAGATATCATCTACATCTTTTTCAATTGTATTTCAGGAAGCGTAACATGAAAGCGTCAAATGTAATTCAGAAACGAAGAGACCATCTTTATGTAGAATTACTAGGTAGAATCATACATACTGGATTTGTGTAAAGTTTGCAAAAATTTAATATTTATTGCACTTGTGATTTGTAAAAAGATCTTCAGACATATCATAAATTTTGTTTGCTATCTTTTGGTTAAACAAAGAAAGAAGGCAAAAGTACTAGTAGCCTAAGCAAAATCATTGGAATTGGAACTTTTTGGCATAGATACCGAATCGAACTTTAGAGAAAACCAAAAACGTTTCTATAAAATAATTAAAGGATTGAGACAAGACAAAAACAATCAGCTACACTATATTAAAGATCAATCGAACGAGATACTCACCAATGGGAAAGGCATATTGAAAGATGGAAAGAATACTTTCAGGAACTGAAAACAAACCGCACAAGAAACAAAGAAGAAGGCCCAAGAAACAAAAGAGATAGAAATAGATGAAGGGGATGTCAGGAAGAAGGAATTAGTTTAAAAGAAGTGCAAGAAGCAGTGAGAGGACTAAAAGTATACAAAGCAGCTGGGCACGATAAAATAAAATCTGAAATGTTGAAGTACATAGGAGAAACAGGACTGCATCACTTGCACAAGATAGTACAACAAACTTGGAAAGAAAATAAAATCTCCAAGGATTGGGAAGTAGCAATCATTCAAATGATATTTAAAAAGGGAGACACCAAGAGATGCGAAAATTATAGAGTGATCTCACTTCTGAGCGTCCCAGGAAAAATCTATGAAAGAATATTGAAACAGAGAGTGAGGAAACTGATAGACTCAAAACTAGGAAACTCTCAGAATGGATTCAGAATAAGAAGAAGCACGTAGGATGCAATATTCGGGCTAAAACAAATAATAGAGAAAACCATAACATACGATATAGAGCTCTACGTGTGCTTTGTGCATCTGACTAAAGCATTCGATATGATACCTAGGGAACAAGTATGGAAAGCGCTGAGGAACTATGGTGTGAGAGATAGATTAATAAGAGCCATAAGGTGCTTGTACAATAATACAAGAAATTACTTAAGAACCTGAAGTGAAAGACCAGAATTCATAACATACGAAGGAGTGAGACAGGGCGGAATACTGAGTCCTCTTCTATTCATCACCCTGGTAGTTGAGTTAACAAAAGAAATAGAAGAAAAATAAAAAGTTGCCAGTTCAGTTTTAGAAACATGGAAATGGTACGAGTATCCAAATTTATCTTTGTGGATGATATCGCCATATTAGCAAACTCAGAAAAACAGCTACAGAGGACAGCGGAGTGCTGGATTCAAGCATTTGCGGAAAGAAATATAGAAATGAATATAGAGAAAACACTAGTAATGATGGTAGCAAGAAAACCGAGAAACATACACATTACTATAAATAATGAGAAACTGAAACAAGTGCAAGTGCAAATACATAGGAACAACAGTGAGTAGTGACAAAGAACATAAACAAGAAATAAACAGCAGAATACAAACAGCAATGAATCTTTGCTACGCCATAAATAAAGCAATAATTGCTAAAAAAGATATCAAAGAAGACAAAAATTAGAGTGTATAACACAATATTTATCCTAAGCCTAACATACAGCAGCGACTACAAGCCTGTAAAATGAAATTTCTAAGAAGAAATAAGGAAATAACGAAGAGAGATCGAATAAGAACACAGAAATTAGGAAAAGACTAAAAGTCACACCACTGGAAGAGAAAATTGAAGCAAACCAATTACGATGGCGAGGACACTTGTTCAGAATGAACAGCGAGAACAAATTAAAGAAAATATGGGAAGCCAAACCAGTGGAAAGAAGATATAGGGGACGATCAATTGCAACCTGGAATAAAAGAATGGCAGAACTACCAAAAAATAGAGTATTAAACTGGAAAGAAGCAAAGGAATTAGCGGGTGATAGGAAAAAAAAGTAATAGTAAAGTGAAACCTTGACACCGTAACACGGTAAAAGAGGATTGGAGAACAAGATCGTTTGATTGAAAATAAATTGATTTTAAATTTTTTCATCATAGAATTCACGTCATTGTTATATGTTGTTACTAAGTGGCTTTTATATCTGTCGATTTTTTAACAATAAATAGTAAATTTATTGCAAAGTCGTCCCTTGGTTTCTGAACTACAATTGATGCTGTCTGAATATTCATTAACGATTTCTGAATTACAATTGAAAAAGGCACAACTCTACACCTGTAGCCATCATAGCCTTTTTTATTAGATCAATTAATTTTATGTCAGACCTCGTTGCACACGTATACGCCGTGGAACCCAAGGGCTTAAAGAGGAACTGCAAAACGCATATGGTACTGTTTCCTACCTGGCCTCCCTCCCTCTTCTTTTGGGGGGGAGTAATGTTACGGATCATAGTTGCCAGAGACATATTGTGTAGGCAAAGATCCTAAAACAAATTTATAAACAGTTCATTATATTGGTTCATAAAGCAAACACGCGTTTTATTTCGACCAGTATATATGAGCATATTTATGTAAGATATAACACCCCAAAGGCTCTACTGTTACAGTACTTACCTACATAACAAGCCAGCATTCTGTTAAAAAGTGGCTAACCATATTTAAGTCATGTATCAATATGCATAGAAAACCAGTCATTAATTTTGATCATTTCCATATAGTACCTTACATATACGAATATGGAATTGCTTAGCATGTTTTATTATCATGTTTGGATATCGGTAAATGTTTTTTAAAATTGTTTCTTTTGACTTCACAAATCTATAACGTGCGTTTGTCCAAATTTTTTACAGATACAAACTAGTAATTGAAGAATAGAATAGTATATTATGATACGAGTTTTATAAGAAGCATTTTGTAGCACGCACGGATTTAGGGTACGACGAGCGAAGCGAGGAGTGCCCTAAAGGAGTAAGTGCTACAAAATGCCTTATAAACGAGGTATCATACAGTATTTTATCTACTTTGCCACTTTTTTAAGCAAAAAAATGAAAATGTTTAGTATTTTTATTATAGCACCGCTTTGTGTCTATTACGATACGCAAACGCGTATCGTAATAGCCTCAGTACGAACGCAAAGTAGATAAACTATATTAACCCATTGAACAGGGTACTGAGTCCATAGGCCCTGCTTAAGCTTCTCTTCTAGCATTATGCAATATTTTAAAAGTGCCATAGGTCAGTTTCGTTACGTTATTTTGGTAGTGGTGTAGTGTAGGTCCAAAAATTTACTTTTTATAATGCTTTTGGCCCCATACAAACACTAATGAATGCCATTATCACGCTTTCATAGCTTTTTTTAGTAAAATATGATTGATAAAGGTTTATACCCTCAATTTATAGCAAATTTGGGCAAAAAACGGCCGTGATATTAAAGAGGTCTTTTTGTTTTTGAACATCTATCGCTGTTTACAAAATTAGTAACAAGGCCTGTTACTTACAGTTTGAATGACATTAACTTTAAGTTATAATTACGGCGCCAGAACTTAAAATTATAACTCAAAGAATTAGAAACATTTAAAAATTCATATACTAATCAAATTCAGTGCTTGAGCTCAGATGTTAAAATGTGAAAATGCAATTGATGCAGATGTTAAATATACAAATATCTGCCTTTAGATGGTCCTAATGTTTGGGTATTGTTTCAGATTACAGAGAGAACGAGCCGAAAGAGAGAGGCAGGCGGGCCTGTCAGTGGATGCCCTCCCAAAGTTACCGTCTCAAGGGGGCAATTCCATCACAGGCCCAAATAACAGGTATCTATGAGTGTAAATATTTTCATTGCTTTGCCAATTGTTATGGAATGTCAGCATTATGTTGTATTGTTCCAGATCCGATAACAACGATATCTCAGATTCAACTTATAACTGCTCCAACCAATAACAACCAGGTTTATTTGATATCAATACTTAAGCACCTTTTCGTTAAGCTCCTTAATGTTCAACTGTTTTGAAAGTTGTATAATACACTTATAGTACTTCACAAGTCACCGAGTGACTCTAAGCTTAGGGCTATGTAATGTTAAACATTTACGTGGTTTCTTATGTAATTATAATTGTAGTACCCACCGATTTTCTCTGGTATATTCTTATAACAGTGTCTAATTTGGCTGTTAATATAATTACTAATTATTAAGCATTTAAACTAATGCACGGATCGACAACAAAAGTGAGATGTTTAGATGTACGACCTAACTACTTCTGGTCATATGATACAGAGCTGTGATTTTAGTTTAGTGAAGTTAAAATTATTTGCGATGGTTCGTTACCTATTTAATAATTTTGCTAACATAATAAGTTTGGGGAAAAATTTTACAGCATGGCAGAATTAGTACACGGACACTTAACATTTGTTCTAATTTTTTAGCTTTTACTATGAAACATGGAAAACGTATAGGTAACGATCGTTTGGCATGGAGCTCCATCTTGTAAATAATGAAAGCATGAAGACAGGCATCTTATAACTTAATCTTGTGCGGATTTTTGATGCACTAAACTAAGCTAATCGTTCTGGCTGCTTCATGAACTGTTGCAAATTATTTTAACGATCAAGAAACTTGTAGTAGTGAAGACCTAGTCTTAGCATAAATTTACATATGTAAAGTTTGCCATAATTTCATTTGTTTACTTACTTAAATTTGCTTCCTTAATTTTTGAACTTTCGACTAAGCGAACTGCAAGGAAAACAAACCTTTGTTTCGAACTATTTTCCACTGCCATTTTAGACTAGACTCAATGATGTAGATATGCAGCGTGTTCTAATTTGTCTACCTGTAGAAACAAAAAGTACCTATTTCAGAGCAATACACAAACCTTATTTCTCCTCGTACGGTTCAGTTCTTACCATTTTGTGTCGTTGAAACCAAAGAAGGCGACTAATCTGTATAATAGACATTGCTAGATTTCATATTGTAGTCATTCTGCTCATACATATCAGTGTAGAATAGTACTGTAGGATAAATACGTAATAATAAATTCAAATAAAAGAGCGACTATAAAACACCTGCTGTTATGTAACATTCAAGATTTGCAATATCTTTTCAATACTGTAAGCTCGAATTGTTTGTGTATTGCGTTTGGGCGGATAATAATCACTGGTGCTCAAAAATGTTTTGTGTGCACAAAGTAGGACGTTAGTTAGATATGAATTTTTTATGAATACCTCGAAATGCAAAGCTGTAAACTGCCGAAATTGATGTGATGATACTAGTTCACTTAGATACATCTTTTTGTTTTGTTGAGACAGAAAATTCCGATTGATGTGAAATAATGATGAGTTAAAAAAAATGTACGTGTATTTTGTAAATGGCAATATTTATAACAGTTTCGGTACTGTAACCTGTTTATTTTAAAAATTGATTCAATACATACTCGTTATTAGGAATATTATAAAGTAATTTTTTCTAATTTTCGCAAATTTAAAAAAATTACATTTGTCATAGGGAACCTGAACCCAATAATTTCTACTCTTAATGAATGAATGCGGGAGACCAACTTAGTGGAAAGTAGAAATTTGAAAGATCATTTTCAATACAAGGGGAGGTGGGAAAACAATACACAAAAGTACATACCTATTGGAAAATGAAAATTTAAAAAAACTTAAACTGACAAAGAACTTTCACAGTTTGGGCATAAAAAACCTTCCTCTGTGTCAAATCAACACATTCTTTGTGAAAATATTTCAGACTAGCAATGCTTATGCGCATATCCTTAATCACATCCTTTTTGCAGATGTACGAAACCAGATTTTTTTGTGGTTTGCAATTTCTTTTTTGTTTTAAATATCTTAGCCGTGGTTTTGGCTATATTTTCGTCTTAAAACAAGGATTTTTTTAATACGATTGCCCTTCTTATAGCTCTTCGTCGGTAACCTTTGGAGTGTTTTTTATTAGGGTTGAGGGTAATTCAGAAAATAATGTTAGAATTAATTAACGTAGCATCAGTTGTATAAATCTCATTCATGGTGACGACAATTATTTGATCTGATTGCAAGTTGATAAATCTGAAGGTCCAAGCTGTGGAGAAGTGTGATGGTGAAGAGGTTATCTGAGTGAATATAACTTAAGGTTCTGTTTGTACAGGGACTGTGATTGGCATGAAAGCTTCCTCCAGTATTGCATTCGACTTATAGGAAGTAAACTTGTGGCTTTGAAACCTGATTTGCTATGTGAGGTGTCTACATATTTACCTTTGCATCAGGATTGTATCAGTGTAGCATTACTGGCTGGATCCAGTGATGTTCGAAAGACCGAAATACTGCTTTACCAAGGGGTTATATTAGAAGAGAGACAGTATAAAACAGTATCATAACGATCAGCAACCTTGACAATTTTATAGCTTGCAAAATGTGTCACCAAATCAACAAAATACTTCGATATGATTTCTCCATCATACACCAAACAGAACCAGGTTTCATTCATTTGGCTTTGTACTGTATCATTGGTGGAATCACTGACCTTATTGGGTTTTTGCACAGGACACAACCGTCACATTTTCTTTATGCTCATTGTCGATAATAGAAACTCTTCAAGCGTCTTTTTCGGCTAGATCTTTTTGTTCTTTGTGTAAATTCAGCCTACAATATTTATCAAACGTTTCTAACCTACCACATAGTAACGTAGACCACTTGATTGGGCCATAGTGGGTTCAGGTATCCCATATGAAAATTATTAATACTGTTAATTAATTACGAAATTGAGAACCTAAAAATAACAGCATGTATGTACTACCTGTAAATTTTGTTGTCAAATGCATTGGAAGAACCATAATTTTGATAATTCAAACCTTATTATTTTATGATTCAATTAAATAGCTGGCATGTGGAAGTTAATTACAGTTAAATATAATTAGTAAGCTTTAAATTGCTTCAAATAGACTTTAAGGCTAAAAATAAATTTAAATTTAAGTAATATAATAATATCCTTTTTAAGGAAAACGATTTGCTGTGCTAAAGTTACACTTCGTAGCTAATACAAACATTGACACCACAACTAGTAGGTACTTCTAAACAAAATCTTAAATTAAGAAAATTTGTAGAAAAAATGATGTAGATGAATATAGCAATTTGCAATTGGACTAAAATCTTGATTTTACCTTCATTTCTAACTACTACAGAATTGCAACGTAGTGTCAAATACAATTTATTAACTTTTTGATATATTATTAAATGTCTACTTTCTGTTATCCCAAAAACAAACTGAACTTTTATAAAACTATTTCATATTCATGAATTTCAAAGTTAAAAGTATGACGTTGATCTACACATGTAATTGTTGCTAATCGTCTTACTAATATATTCGAATTAGACCACTGCAATTCCTGGACCTGGCTGATAAAATTTCGTCTTTATAATATGTAATTAAGCGTTAAAAACTCAGTAACTGGGTAGTAATATTCTAGGAATATGTTATATATTTAGAGTAGTTTTATTACTAACTTAATTGCTTTAATTAAGCAAATATAATATTGATTTTAATATTCATATAGTTATTTATATATAAGTAGCTATTAATCTAAATGGCTTGGTATAAATATTGGTTGCTTCGCTAATAAATTAACCATTCATAAAGTATCTGCACGAGTTTGAAAGTTGTACGATTGCGCAACTGTACTAACCTATTAATTAGGATGAATATAACTAGATCATTCGTATAACCAAACCACAGTTCTTGTTAAATATCTTAACTGCTAAGTAATATAATTGATAGCTATTAATAACTTAAACTATTTTCCCAGCCTTTCTATAGTTTACACGGTGTGTATTAGCTAAATAATGTTCGATTGCAATTTGCATATTCTTAGTCTTCTTTTGCGACTAGTTCAGTTTTCTTCAAGTTTTCTTTTTAGGAAGATCATTATCAAATATTCTCATATCTAACTAACGTGCGAAGAAAAGTAGTTTATAATTCATTAACTGTTTGCTGTTGAGTTAATCTACCCCTGAGTTAACTTTTAATGTTGTCAATTAAGAGGGAATAAAGTTAGTTGTTTCATTTCAACTTATGAAGTACCTGCAGATGGGATTATTTTTATCAGTGAAAAGTATTTTTAAAATCGAATCACGAAATCCCTCCTTGTACATAGCTGTTGTTCGTTTAAAATTTTATTCTTTAAACCATAATGTTAAAATTGTCTCTTATCAACATATAATGTGTAGTGTAAATACTATTGGATTTACTTATATTAACCCAACTGTAATATACAGCATTATATGCGCATTGCAATTGCAAGATAGTTAGGCCAAATTAAAGCTAGGTTTAGAGGGAAAATATATATACTATATCGAATTTTTGAATATTTTTGAATCAAAGTATCTTGTCCAGTGTAAATGTGAAAATGAGTACGTATGAAAACCATTTTATACTATAGATATTGCTTTTGCAACTTTTCAGAAACTAAAGGCAAAAGTTCATCCTTTCTCTCTCGTAGCGCTTTGCCCTAGCCGAGGCCTAAACTTCTAGGTAGAATTCTGTCCAGACCTACTGTAATAGAATCAAAAGCAAAACAATCATGAATACAATCCACTTTCCAGCTACTCTCGAGCGTTCACATCGACGCTGTTTTAGAGTCTGATTTTTCATACTTACATATTTTCGTGCACAATTCGGAAGTATTTTTTTAGCTGTACGAAAGCAGCGTAGGCTTTTAGACGAGGTGGTTTTATTTATAAAGTCCCGTAATATATGGCTTCGGGAGAATGGACATGTAAACAACACCAAAAATATCAAAATATGTAAGACGTATTTTAAATCAATATCTATAGGCATAAATTTTAATAAAGTATATTATTATATATTCAAATTAAATTTTATAATTACATACATACCCAAATATTTAAAATTGTATTTATACCTAGATGTAGAACATTTAAAGTACATTCGTTGTATGATTAAGTAATGTTTATTTATATTTATTAATATTAATATTTCAACATATTCACGCTTAAAATCCTATTCAATCCAGCAATTTAACCTTTAAAGTATTCATTTAGTCAATAGTTTTAAATTATTATATTAACGAGCATGACGTGAATTATTCTCGAGCAAAGTACGAAACTGAGGTGTGATAACGTTGAATGAAACTATAAATCAAATTCGTCGAGAATAATTCAAGTCTGATATGATGTAGCTGCACAGTACCTACATACCTACCTTGTCTGTATTACTAACTCATATATGAATACATTTCAAATTGTTAAACCATGCTTGTCGAGGACGCGCATGGTTGTGGTATGTAATATGCAATGGTTACTGCACTCTGAAGTTATTCGAGCTCTAATACGTATAAGTTAAGCGGTTACGTGTACAATTATAAATATGTACTTAATTAGTTATAACTTGTTACTTATACACTTAATTTAAATTGTTATGTAAGTTTTAGAGTTTCTAGTTACCCCGTCATTCCATGATCAAGAGTTGAAATTTCATATTTTGATACTATATATTTTTACAGCGTATGTTGAATTCGCGTTATAAATCTTTGCAAATTGTTGATAATCCTAACTCTGCAACTGTGTACCTGCCTGTTTCTAGTTGAGTTTTGCATAATATTTGGTTGTCCGAGTGCAGTTTTTAACTGTTGGTACTTAACAATTGTAATTAATAAACACTTCTCAATTGATTTCTGAGTTTAATTTTTTTCTGCCCTGCTTTTTATCTTTGAAGGTTTCTATTACCTGTTCTGGTTTATCTAGAACTGAAATACAATCACCAGGTGACAAAAGAAAGCCAACATCTTTCAGAAAAACAATCTATTGCTGAATTAAAGAACGTCATTTCTAAATTATCAAGCAAAGTTCAGGATTTGAGAAAATTGGTGGAATCTCTTAAACACGAGCGAATTAGCCTTGAGCTTACTGAATCAGTAATATTCGAAATTGCCGAACGCAAGAAAAGGTCCACTAATATCACTGGACCTACATCTGAATTACATGAATCTTACTCATGATAAATCTAAGGTTGTAGAAACAATTAACAACATCTCTAAGGTGCAAGTGAATAATATCCACACTTTTCGTCTACACAAGGTCTCATAATGTAAAAATCGCCCAATAAATGTTGATTTGGAGAGTGCTGCTGATACTAGAGCAATTTAAAAAAACAAAAAAACAGTTTCTGCTGATAGGGGGATATGCATAATAACGATTAAACCGTAAGCAGCTTAAATATTTGGGACAAACTAAAAAAATGGTGAGGGTAATATTACAATTAAATATATAAACGGTACGCCAAAAATAGTCTCTAAACTAAACATGCCCGGGTTATTACCAAAATGTTAGAGGACTGAGAAGCAATGTGCGAGAATTCTATAGATCTGTAAGTGCCTCCGAATTTGACTTAATTTGTTTGACTGAACCGTGGTTTAATAATGATGAACTTCTAAATATTGAGTTATTTATAGCAAATTACACTGTTTATAGATTTGATAGAAAAGTGAAAATTACTGGTCAAACTAGAGGAGGTGGCGTTCTTGTTGCTTGTAAAACAAATTTTAAATCCAAGCTCTTAGATTTATCTGTTTTCACTAAGATATCTCAAATTGATATGGTAGGAATTAAATTACATATTAACTTTATTAGCACATATGTTTTTGTAGTTTTTGTAGGTACCACCTGGATGTTCCTTTGATGATTATGAACTGTTCTTAGAAGATTTTGAGGAATAAAAGTATCTTGACAATTGTGAATTTCTGTTAATAAGTGATTTTAATGCAGCTAGATTTGTATACTATGAAATAACTTTGAAATTAAACGTTAAACTCGTTATTTATTTTGATTTACGTACAACTGTTACTATTAAATTGAAACATGGCAACTACATATTAAATAATAAATGCATTGTCGGACTTTGCGTTTCAGCTTATGCTGCTCAGAGCTGGGCAAATTACTTTTAAAAAGTAATTAATTACTAATTACCAATTACCGCCCAATGCAGTAATTTAATTACCAGAGATTCAATTACTCAGGAAATAGTAATTCAATTACCAATTACTTAGTAATTGTAATTGTACAACATCAATTACTGTTTCAATTACTTTTAATAAAAATTATTGTCTTATATGTAGTTGTATTTAGTAGAACTTTCTTGCAAGTTGCAACTATCATTAGTGTCGCGTCGATTTGTAATCGTAATCTAAAAATGCTTAATTTTGATGTTTTGTTAACTATAGTAACCTACATACTCTTTCACTTTTGAAAGTTTTTGATAATTAAAACTTGTAGCTACATGCACCGTTCCCAAAGCCAAAAGTTTTTAGTTTGTTTTGATGTAAGATGTAAGTAAATAAATAAATTCAAGGATAACAATTATACAGGTGTCCCAAAAAAATGGGACACCGATTTGGCATAGATGGATATTGTATCCAACATTAAAGAAAAATGCTAAAATAGAATAAATTACCAAAAATGTTTTAACCGAATTAAATCACAACCTGGTTTTCTATCAAAACGTCATCAATTTCACGTAACCCAGCCAAAATGCTAATCTACAAAGTATGGAAGCTAAAGAAATTTTATCTGACGAAATGATTTTAATAATAAAAGATGTTACCATATCCAACTACTTAAACCATATAAAAAATAAAAGACAGAATGTGATATTAGATGTCCCTTTGTCCTATTTTTAAATCAATGCGCTGATGAAGCTAACAATGAATTAGCGAAACGTTCATATAAATATTTTTAATAAAGATAATTTTAATTATGTGTAATGACAAAACGAATTTATTACTCACGTTGTTAAAATTTAAATTAGCTTATTTAGTCTCTCAATTTGTAAAGTAGAAGTTTCTTGTGAGGAAAGTGGAACTCTTTCCGATAATCATATTTCCTATCCAGTAAGTTCGTCTGCATTATAATTTCACAATCTTTAATAATACCTATTGATTTTAGTTTAGGGAAATAAAATATCTGAAATTCGGTCACTATGCACTGTTCTTGTAAAAAACTAAATGGAATTTTGTGTAAAATCATTAAGAAGCCAATATTTGAATGTCTTGTAATTATAAGAAAGTCATGATTTTTATAAGACACTATTCCAAATTTGTAATAATAATCGAAGCTAATATATTGCAGCAGTCCGTAAAAATTATGCACTATGTGCCAGTATACAAAGCAGCATATGAGCATTACAAGGCAAGAAAGCGACAAAGAATGCATAATTTACAAAATGTTCAATCCAAGAATGCGGTAAACTTATACGGCGTTTTTAAATTGTATTAGTGCCATACCCCATACTGCATTTTTTAGTCAACCAGACATGGAATTTTGCAATTAGGTACATTTTATTTATGTGTCTTACGTTGTTTAAACGTTGTTATTGGATTTTGGCCGTTTAGTTCAGTTCCTCACTCAAAAACGTAATTTTCAAGCCTGTTACACTTGCACAGCAGTATACCCCTATGTTAATACATCGTTTAAAACAAGCAAATTGAAATGAATAAATAATTATGTAAGTATTATGCACCACTATCGTCTAATGAAGTTATTTTAAATTATATTTTTACCGTAGGTATTGTAATCTGTAATGTACTTACCGCAAATATAGTTTTAGCGTCTTACACTTAGCGTCTCTCACAATAAACATTAGTGTCACTATTGCAAGCTAGTCAAGCTACAGATCACATCTACATTAACGCTCCAATGCTCGTGACGCATCGTACATTTGCAAAAGTTGTTGTTATTCGACTTGTCAGAGGAAATAATAAATTTGGCTTATGTTGGATGGGGAATACCCTATTGCGATTTGCTTAATATGTAACTTAATAAGCCCCTATCTTATTTTTTGCGTTCTGGAGATTTGGCACCCAATCGAGGTCAGTAATTCAGTAATTGAAATACCACAAAGTAATTCAATTATCTCGAGTAATTTCAATTACCACAGGTAATTCAAATACTTGTAAAGTTATTTAAATACTTTAGAGTAATTTAATTACACAAAAGTAATTGAGTAATTGAATGTAGTAATTAATTACTTTCAAAAAGTAATTTTCAAGTACTTTTTAACAAAAATGGCAATTCCCAATTACAATTACCGCATTTTGAAAAGTAATTCAATTCCAAGGCAAATAAACAAAAAGGAATTTAATTAGTAATCTAATTTAAAAGTTATTAAATACTGCCCAGCTCTGATGCTGCGTCATTTTTTACATATACAATGACAGTGATAGAATGGTAGAATATCTAATTTATTAAGAAACTTTTGTGAATTTTTCAATTTAAAGCAACAAAACACTATCTGTAATTCATATAATCATTTATTAAACCTTCTTTGTCAAATTTTGAGTATCTACGAGCCCTAACAACTAATAGTTCGGACGGGCACATTTTTTAATAAAAAGTAGACTTACTATTAGTTATACCCATCGTTGCATTCTTTAGTCTTAAGGTACATAAATATAACAATATCTTTAACAACTTATTTATTAAAATTTAATTTTTATAGAAATTACGATTACAAAAACGCTAAATTCAAGTTGAAGTTCAAGATGTGCTGACAACTAATTGTTCTGACGGGGTTGGTTATTTAATAAATTAATAAGTCGTAACGTCACTTTTTGCTTTTATTACAGCGTTAATTCTTTCTGGCATCGTTATCACTGACGATCTGCATTGGTGTACTGTAAATGAACTCCATATATCCTTAATTTTTTAGTTCAGGAACAGTTCGTTATGAATGATTTCTTAAATATTGCTTCATCTTGTGCCAAACATTTTCGATAATATTTAAATCGGAGCTGTTAGATGGCCATGATAATACTTCGATGTTATTATTTTCAAACCAATTTTGACTTGTTTTGGCGGTATGACAGGCTGCTCCATCTTGCTGGAAAATTAAGTTTCCTGGATGTAATTTATCAATACTTGGTAAAAGGCTATTTTTCCAGTATTTTTTTATACTTTGCAGCATTCACAGTGCCATCAACGACTTCAAAATTTCCCAGTCCGATAGCTGACATGCAGCCCCAAATCATAATCCCTTTTGGAAACTTCACAGTCCTTTTAATGTAGTCCTTATGAAAAGCTTCTGATTTACTTCTTATAATTTGTCTTTTATGGTCCCCAATATTATTCTGGACCAGTCTTCATGGGTCCAAGAACGTCTCGCTTTTTAGCCCACTTTAGTCTATTTCTCTTTTGTTTTTCGGGCAGTAGTGGTTTTTTCTTTAGCCTAATTTATTATATACAAATGGAATGATTTAGTTGTCTTAATTAAAACACTAAAATGTGCAGGCCTACTTTATAAAACTTTAATCCAGATTTACGTCTCTCGTTTTTGCAAATTTTCACAAGTAGCCTTTGGTCTTGATGGGATATTACACGACGCCTACCAGAATTTTTAAAGGAAACATTAACCGTAGATTTACCAGTATTTAATTCTTTGGCTATTTTTCCCATCGATTTGCCTTTTTGATATTGTTGTACGATTATATTTCATACTTCTGCATTTGTTGCTTTGCCTCAAGCCATTTCTTCGTTTGAAAATAACAAACATAAACAAGTGTATTTTATTTTTTGTTTCCAAAGCCTCCTCATTATACAGCAATTCTTTGCACCCGTCCGAACTATTAGTTGCCAATAAATTTTACAATATTTGTATAGTATAATATTTTTTAAACAATTCGACTTTAAGTCAAGCTTGAATAGTGAATGAAATAGTTATTAAACATAAAAATAAAGGTATAATTAAACATTAAACAAAGAAATAAGAGGACTAAATATTAATAAGGATTTTATGCAAAAATTGTAATCGTCCGAACTATTAGTTGTTAGGAATCGTAGTACTGTGTAATGGCACAACACTATAATGTAAGTCTTCCCAGAGTTGCAGAGAAAGCATGCAACTTTAATAAAGCAAATTATCCTGTTCTATATATGCGCTCCACTAAATATGGATTGGACATTTTTGTAAAATTTTAATAAAGTTAATGTTGGTGTTGAAGCTTTCTAACACTTAATCAAATACTCAATATGTATGTACTCATATTTATAAAATATATAACTCAAATATTTGAAATGATGTACACCAGATATTGAAATGGTCGTAGGCCCTAGACTCAACTCTGGTAGCGATTGCCAATTTAATGGAAATTTCAATAAGCACAGGGTTGAGGTGTTTCATATAACTGCAAGGCTAAAACTTGAATTGCACAGAATAAATGCATTGGTAAAGTGATGCCAGTAATAGAGGCAAAGCTCATTTCTCACAGGGGTCTCGGTTGACTGTCAGATCAATTTTTTGTAATAATAGGTTTGTGCAAAAGCAATAGCCAAACCAAAAGAAATTATTAATTACAAAAAGGTTTGCTATGTGCAAAAAAATGAAGAGTAGAATTCAATTAAACGAAACAGTGAAATTTTGTGAGGGTTCTAAAAAAAGGTATAAGAAGCCAGAAAAATAATAATGTTGCAACGAGCAATTAAGAAGGCAGGCAACTTTTTGCATAAAATAGCAATTGTGAGAAGCAGACATGACATTATAAAGCAAGGGGAAAAGCAAACAGTAAGACAGGAGAAAAAAACGAATGAAAAGCAAACAGATGGACATCGAAAAACAATTGTGCAGGAAGTGAACTCTAAATAAATTAATCAGTGCAATTACGCGAGTGAACAAAGCAAAGCAAACAATAAAACGTGTGGTGGCGCAACGAGACATTTTAATAATTAGAAATGTAGACAATATTTTAGATATAAGAAATTTGTAAATATAATAATTTATAAGCAGATTTATTTCAAAAAGTAATTGATCTGAACTTGGTTAATTTCCGTTTGTATTAATATTAGATTAGCATTTGTTTATAACGGATAGGGGGAGAACAAATGAAAAATTAGAAGAAATGACAATGTAAATTGTGCTCCACTTTAAATCATATTTTTATACAATAAATGAGCAATTTTCGACACAAAAAGTGTACCATTTTAATAAGTGCATATCCCAGTTGGTGTGATATCGTTTGGAAGAGTTTCCGTCACAAAAATTTAGAAAGTTCCATGAAGCGGCCCTTCCGAGAAGTTAGCAGCCGTTCAGCTCAAATTTTCAATCACTGCGTGTAGCCAAGGAAATCATCGCAGCCTAGAAGGGAAGATTCCAGGGCGTAGAGCAGCTCTGTAACAACGTCTACAAGAGGTTTCAGATCAAGCGGGCCCGTAGCAGCTCCAGCATCACAACGGCGTCACTACAGCGACCCGACGAGTTCGGCGAAGTATCAGGTACGAAATTTGGCTAAAATTATCAATGTTAGGCCCGTGAAAATTACGTGCATGATAAAGGAGACATTACTTAAGAAGATCCAAGCATTTCCGCAGCTATGGAGGAGGTGCAGCTCGCAAAAATTCAAATAAATGCCTGTACGAACTTTAATAATTTCACTTTGTTTTAAACGTCATATAACGCAATCTTGCATACGGAATTCATTTTGTGTAACATTTGATCTACTTTCAAATATTTTACTTCTGCGTAGTGGAACTAAAGCGCTAAATAGAACCGTACTCAAATAATTTGTAAAATTACACAAACAACCAGGAACCCAACTGAGTTAGAGTGATTGCTTTACTTGAGAGCTAGCGGTTATTTATCATTATTTGCAGGTAGATAAAATACAAAAACGGGCATATAACCATTTATTTTGACAAGTAAAGTAAATACGAGTTACATTTTAATCAGCCTGAGAATAAATTTTATTCCATTTAAAATATTGTGTGGAGGCTCTAACAATTTAATATTTAATTAAATAATAACAAACAATTAGGTAAAGAGCTAGCATTCCATTGCAATATGTATACAGTGTCCGCCAAAAAGTAGGCATAATGAGGGAAAAATATTTTTCAAAATTTCGCATCCTTACCAAGAATTAACATTAAAATTCAAATTTTTTATGTGAAGACTTTAAAGGCTTATAGTTGGAAAAAATTATATAAAATGTTAATTAATTCTTTAGATTTTTTATTATTTACGGAAAAGTAGTAGGTTTGCACAATTTTTACGTTTTCTATGCAAGGCGCGTTTTAGGAGAAATATTTTTGAATTCTAATTAATATTAATTTAACTTGCTTCAAGAAACTCCTAATATAGTCCTGTTAATGAATTACTGTTGCGTTACAAAATCCTGTAGATGTTCTTTTACAGTTGTCTAAATGAAGAGATTTTTTAGAACATGTAAATTGGATAAAGAAAAAATTCCTCATTTAGACAACTGTAAAAGAACATTTACAGGATTTTTGTAACAGTAATTCGTTAACAAGGCTATATTAGGAGTTTCTTGAAGCCATTTAAATGAATATTAATTAGAATTGAAAAATATTTCTCCCAAAAAGCGCCTTGCATAAAAAACGTAAAAATTATGCAAACCTACTACTTTTCGGTAAATAATCAAAAATAAATCTTTAAAGTGTTCACATAAAAAAATTTGAACTTTAATATTTAGTCTTGGTATGTGAAATTTTGCAAAATATTAAAAAAATTGAAAAATGTATTATTAGCTAAAGTTTAAAAAATAGGGGTTTTCTGGGCTTGAGATTGTTCAGTTAGCTAAAAGTAACACACTATAAAAAAAATTCATTGAAATCTTACTTAGTTTCCGAAAAATAGCACTTTTTGGATTTTGATAATTTCGAAAAACTCCATTTTCTAAATAAGTAAAAATCACTCGGTATATACGATAGGGGCTAAATAGGTTTTTAGACAACCACAAATTATTGACGTACAAAGTTTTTTGAAAAATCAAAAATAAAATATTTCCCATACTATGCCGACGTTTTGGCGGACACTGTATATACAGAGTGTCCCAAAAAGAATAGGACACCGATTAGTCATAGATTCCTTACTTTATAATAAATCTATTAAACCTAATATACCTTAGGACGAAGTCCTTTCAGTAAGAAGTTATAGGGCCTTGAAGTTCAATTTCGATTTTTTATGTTAATTTCCACAAATGTAGAGATATCGATTTGAATTTTGGTATACTTACTTACTATCATGTACTGCACTAATAGGAAAAAAATCATAAAGTGGACTTCACTGTAAGGCCCTGGACACACGGGGATTTCGTATGTGGAATACAGAATCGTGGGCTGTTCAGACACGGCGACTGTATCTCATACGCGGGCCTTCAGTCACTTACGAGAACAGTCCAGTGCCATACTGTTATGGACCTAGCATTGCTGTTCTTTGTTTCTATCGAATTAGTCTGGTTGTGCTGTATTCAAAGACAGGGATTGAGCTCTACTAAGCTAATACATTTTTCATTGTCAAATAATTTACGCTCTATGATCATTGTATAGTAAGGAAGGCACTGCTTATTCGATTTAAATAAAAGTTGAAGAAAACCTGCCACGGCTATGATATGATATCATGTGTTCAGGCTCGCAAAAGTAGGCATGGTAAATCGGTATCCAAAATACAGAATTTGTCGCCGGCGGCCGAAAAAGACAGATAACGAAATTCTGCAGCCCGATACTGTATGCGTCGCTGAATGCCGGGTGAACAGCTCCATTTGAACGCATTGTATTTTCTGTATCTGGGATCCCGGTATCTCGCATACAGAATCCACGTGTGTCCAGGGTTGGACACGCATACTTTTGCGAAACAGAACACGCGATGTCATATCATAGGAGTAGCAGATTTTCTTCAACTTGTATTTAAATCGAATAAGCAGTGCGTTCGTTACTATACAAAGAGCGTACATTATTTAACAATTAAAAATTGATTAGCTTAGTAGAGCCCAATTCCTGTCTTTGAATACAGCACAACCATACTAATTCGACAGAAACAAAGAACATCAATGCTAGGTCCATAACAGCACGGCAATGGACTGTTCTCGCAAGTGACTGAAGGTTCACGTCTCAGATACAGTCGCCGCATCTAAACAGACCACAATTCTGTATCCCGCATACTGAATCTCGTATACGAAATCCCTATGTGTCCAGGGCCTAAGGGGCACTTTACCTATCTTTCAAAACTGTTTTAGCTCTAATTTCGATATCTGTAACATTTTTAAACATTTTAGGTTATTACCTGAAAGACAATTGAAATACACAAAAATAATGTACTCTTAGTTCATAAGCGTAAGAGCAACCGTTTACTTTAAAATGCGTATCAAAGGTTTATGGTTTATGGGTAATGATTGTAATCTAGTAAACAACAACAAGAAATCAATTAATGACGTTGGTGACACCAGTTTTTTGTCTTTTATGCTTACGAAAATGCTGCGACATAACGAACCTTTTAGAATTGGAGAATTCGTTATGTAGCGGCATTTTCTTAAACATAAAAGAACAAATTCTTATGTCACTAATGTCATTAATTAATTTATCATTGTTTTTTACTAGTTGACCATTGTTTTTGTGATCATGCTTACTTGATAATTGCACGTTTTAATGACAACCAAAGACCTTTGATGGGCATTTTAAGGTAAACGGTTACTTTTAGGCTTAAGAACTAATTCAAATCGATATCTTTACATTTGTGGAAATTAACAAAAAATAAAAAATAAAAAATTTAACTTCAAGACCCTATAACTTCTTACTGAAAGGACTTTGTACTAAGGTGTATATTAAGTTTAATTGATGTATTATAATGTAAGGAATCTATGACTAATCGGTGTCCCATTCTTTTTGGGACACCCTGTATATAAAACAGCACGTTTAGCCCTGTAGACACATGGCTTGAGTTTGTTTCTTCCTCAATTTTGTGTCCTGTGCTAATACTTCCCAGTTCTGTATTCCTGCTTGTTGTAAGTCCTTTGCCTCCATCCTTCTTGTTCATGTATTCCACCGTAAATTGATCTCAGAATTTTTCTTTCCCAAATTTCCACTTTCTCACACAAATTTTTAGTTGACACCCACGTTTCACTGGCATAAAGCACCACTGGTCTTATTATCGTTTCGTATATTTTTATTTTAAGCGATCGTGACGTATTTTTGCTCTTTATCACTGGTTTTAAGCAGCCCGCACATCTTGATCCAGTTCTCAACGTTTTTCAATTTCTGGTATTAAGGACCCTGTATTGTTAACCTCCACCACCAGATATACCACACTTTTTGTATAGTAGTACTTGAACTTGTACTGACTGTTTCCCTTTCTACTTCTTATTGTAAGGTCTTGCTTTGTTTCTTGTGTTCTTTTACCGAAAACCATATAGTTTGATTTTGTTTTGCTTATTTCTAGACCTACTTTTTTTTGCTTCATTTTCCAGGTTCTTTATTAGCATTTTTAATTCTTCTTGCGTTCTTGATATCAGTATTACATCATCCACATAAGCTAAACATTGGTACGATTGTGTTAGGATGCTGAAGTTAGTATTTATGTTACTTTTCCGTATTACATTTTCTAGGACTACGTTAAAAAGTAAAGGGGATATGGGGTCGCCCTGTTTCAACCCTATATTTGCTCTCTTTCTATATACAGAAACTTTATTTCATATTCCAGCACTTGTGCCATCTTACGGTGAATAGAATAAACGTGGTTGCAGTAGCACGGCAATAGTTGCCGAAGCTTCTGTGACACGCCACAAGATTAAGGTGCCGCCACTCTCCACTGAGGTAGAAATTTGAATATTTCCATTCAACAAATTTGATTATTTATGAAAATGGACAGCATTGTTCCATTCACTTAAAATAATATTGTAATATTGACCAACACGCTTAATTTTTGACATTGATTTAGGAGCGGCTTTGCTCAGTTTTCCAACTTTTTTCGCAGCAGTAAAAAAACTACACATTCAAAAAATTGCAAAAAATTAGGTTACGTATAAATGCAATAATAATTTGTGAGAAAAAACAACAGGGAAAATTGTCCATTATTTATGGAATGAATGGAGAAAAACCTGTTTTTTAGTGTTTTTTATTATATTCAAATACGAATGCCCAGATCTATGTGAAAAAAATATGTATTGCATGAAATCAATGCTTACATAACATATATTTTTTTCAGAATTTTTGAATGTAGGATTCAAAAATGTGGGTTGACTTTAAACCGTAAGTGTTAGTCTCATGGAATTGAACGACTTTTCTTTAAAACGGGATAAAGTTCTTCTAACATACAGGCACACCTCACATATATGACGTCATGAAAGTTTCTAACGTTTCCTTTATAAAAAATCAATTCAAATCACGCTCTAGAAAATTTGGGGAATTTAATTAGGCTAGCGAAACATCAAAGAGTCATATGATGCTTTTATCAATACTGTGCAATCGTCAATATCCACCAAATTAAAAACTGAAAAAACTCCCTGTGGTCTAGACTTAGTTTCTTCGTGTATTACAAGTGACTGTGCTGTTGTATTTGTCAAACCTCTCAGTTTATTATTTAACTTATCGCTGCAATCTGCTGTGTTCCCAGAGAAATGGAAATTTATTAAAGTTTGTTAAATTTTAAAGAATAGCAACCCAGCAAATATTACTAATTATCGGCCAATATCTATTCTATCTAACTTTGCAAAAGTATTTGAAATTGTATTGTACTCGTATAATTGTCTATTTTCTTTGGCAAAAAATCAGCTATCTCTATTTCAATGTGGTTTTATTCCAAACAGATCTACAATTTCCAATTTGGCCGTGGTAAGTACATTTCCGAAATCATGTATAATCGAGGACAAGTTGACGTGATCTACACGGACTTTGCTAAGTCATTTGACCGTTTAGATCACGTTATACTTCTGAATAAACTTGGTTGTAGTGAGTCTATTATTGTATACTTTAAGTCGTACTTGACAAATAAACAGTAAACTGTATGCTGTAATGGTAGCTCTTCAATGATTTACAATGCTACTTTAGGAGTTCCACAAGGCTCCAACCTTAGACCCCTACGTTTTTTATTTTTTGTTAACAATCTAAGCTGTGTATTTGAGAGCAAAAGTCTCTGTTTTGCCAACGATTTAAATATTTTGAGCAAAGTAGAATTACTTGACGATTGTTGTTGTTTGCAGAGGAATTTGGAAAGTGTTTACGAGTGGTGCGTGAATAACAAGATTAACTTAAATATCTCTAAATGTAAAATTATGTCCTTTCCAAGAAAAAAATACAACAATCCAGTAACTATAGGTATCATCGAAGAGTTACTTTTAACACGTTGCAATTCTATTACAGATCTGGGAGTTGTATTTGATAATAAACTAGCATTTGTAGATCTCATCAATCTGATTGTGTCTAGTAGTCATATGGGTTTATGTTAGAAATTGCAGGGAATTTTTCCTGTTTAAAAGCTTTAAAACTATTGTATGTTACATTTAGTAGGTCCAAGTTAGAATATGGTGCTTGAATATGGAATCCATATTACTTAACATATAAGTTAGCAATTGAAAGAGTACAAAGGAAATTTATAAAGCTTTTTGTATAGAAGTCTGAAAGTGACTTTCCACAGGTTGGTACAGATTATAATTGTTTGTTACAAAAAGCTGAACTGCAAAGTTTGGGCACATGAAGGATTAGCACTGTTTTGAAATGTTTGTACAATTTACTAAATAACCGTATAGGTATAGACTGTCTTGAATTTTTGCAAACAATTAAATTTTGTAGTACCTAGAATAGAATTCAGGCAGGTTATATTTTTTATTGTCCCATAGCAAAAACAAATTTAATTTTAAAACCACCTCTATATTAATGGTAAGTTCTTCTGGGTTATGCCGTGGTCGTCGATTTGAACTTGAAGTTTCGCTGCTCATGCTGTCAGCTTCTTCAGAAGTTTTCTAAAGACTGATGTTGGTGCATTGTGTGATTGAATTTTCTTCCAGTAGTTCTTTCTGTTCATCACTACAGTGGAATTTCCTTTGTCAGCGAGTAGAACTACAATGTCTGGATTGTTGCGGATCACTACTGAACGATGAACAGTACGTAACACTGAAGAAGGACCCCACATCGAGGATAGAACGCCAGATTAGAGGAGCTATCAAGAGCTCATTAATACCAGAGACAGAACATCGACGACTACTGTCTAGCGATACTAGACCGCCCAGACTTTACGAACTTCCGAAGATCTACAAACCAGAAGTTCCAATCAGGCCAATTGTTAGCACTGGCGTATCTCCTACGTATGAACTAGCCATATACCTCGCTAACATATTACAACCATAGGTAGGCAGAACAGAATCCTAAGTGAAGAACTCTGAGCATTTCGTGGAAATATTGGCTCAGTTGGAACTAATGCACCAGGACATGTTGGTAATTTTCGATGTGGAAGCCTTATTCATCAACGTACTAGTAGAAGATTCAGTAAATCTTATACAACAATGCTTCGTTCCTCAAGGACTCTGAGAAGACATAACAGAGTTAGTAAGGATGTGCCTCACGACGGCCTACTTTCTTTGGGATAGAATGTACTACTAGCAAAAGAAAGGACCCGGTATGGGATCCCCGTTATCTCCAGCCATTCCTAACGTATTTATGAAAGCCGTTGAAGAAGAAGCTATTCAGTCCAGTCATCACAAACCTAAATGCTGGTTCTGCTATGTCGACGACACTTTCGTTATATGGCTCCATGGAAAAGCAGCTCTTGAAGTTTTCTTGGCACACTTAAACAAACACCATGCCAAAACAAGATTCACTATGGAAACTGAAGAAAATGGACGTCTACCTTTCCTGGACGTGTTAGTGAAACGAACCGCTAACAACAGATTAAGTCATACAGTATATCGAAAGAAGACTCACACTGACTGCTATCTGCATGCTTCGTCTCATCATCATTTCCAACAAAAGAGATCATTGATCAAGACTCTTATTCATCGGGCCAACGCTATTTATGACAGTAAACCACAAGAACAGAGACATATGGAAGAAGCTTTACACAAGAATGGCTACAGTCGACGAGACATCAGGAAAGCATGCCAATACATCATAAAACCGAAAGAACCTAAACGTAAAAATATTAAAATTACACATAGTTTCAAATTAAGTGATTGTGCTGAAAAATGAAAAAAATACCTACAAAAACTCCAAAAAAACCGTGCAAAGTAACACCCCATTACGGTAATTTGTATCACCCTTAAACAAGAGATGGCATAGCCCTAGCTAGGTATAACTCTCGGCAGACTAATGATGTAAAGACTAGGCAGCGATCCTTAGGGTTATAAAATAAACTTCATAAATTAACAAATTTTGGGAGCCTGTCGTTAAACGCCACATAAACCAAATCTAGCTAATAAATCACATCTCATCTACCTTTAGAACCTTTTAGCCTCATACCTATTTAAACAAAGGCACAGGGTGAAGGCGAGTTGTAACAAAATAACAACGGTACCAGTAACAGTGGCAACTTTAATTTCTCCCACGGGTTAACCATAACAGATATGAATATTTACAATTAGGTCATGAACCTGGAATGGTCAAATAACAAAATAATTCAGGCAGCGCCTGCTGATTAATAACAGTCAACAAAATATGGTAAATTGAGTAAACTCCATCAGATTTACAATACAAAATAATGTGATATGTAACAATTGAAATCGGGATGCAATGCAGCCATCCAGCTAATTTATGAAATGTAGTCCTCTTAACCGGCATAAAATCTGTTTAGTTGAAATTACTGTCAGCCGGGTATTCAAGGACACGCTGCGAGAAGTTATCACAGAGCGCATACACAATTTCAGAATTCCCTAAGTGATAAAAACGCATTTTAGCGTTTTCCAAAACTATTATATCATTATCGCGCGCGGTTTGTTAGATTTGAAAGTTTTCGCATTTTAAACAAGCAAAATTATAAGAACTAACGCCCATAATCGACATATCAGGGCTGAAATTAAGGTAGCATATATTTACTGTTACGACGTCTTTACCAATGCCCTCGGAAACAATCTTTTGGGAAGGACTCAGCATACCGAAGGATTCAATTACAGCCGCCTCCAAAACGGCAGATTCGCAGACGAGAACATATCGCGGTGTGGTGACAGCAATAGCAGCAGTAAAACTGGGCTATATATACCGGCCGCAGGAACAAGCTTAAGTATGTACGTACCACACCAGAGATGGAAATCGGCTTAACGTGTGTTCAGGAGGACACCGAGGATCATACCTTCAGTTGTTACGAAAACTAACGAATTAAGTAACCTACTCGAATAAACCATGCCAAATCCTAGCTATCAATGCTTGGAATCGAAAAAACCACTCGCCAAACATTCTATTCAGGTACCTCTTATCGAAGGCCGAGCGCTTTTAGGAAAAACCAAATTCTTGCACGCTCTGCCGGAGAGATGGGCGCGGGAAATAAAATTAGAGATGCTGGCTGCATCGAGGAGCGAAATACAAAAGTAACGCATAAATGAGCGGGGAGTTACAAATCGACGTTGCCCAATGTTTCCTTTAACTTATCAGTACTCTTAGAAACATTAAGATATTGTTACCTATTTTGTACATAATTTTGAACACTCTTCGACCACCATTCAGCCTGACAAATGTTTCATAATGTGCTCAACGAGATGGGATCCGCCACTACGATGACTTGCTGCAAAGCCAAACACTGAAATGAAATTCGACCCCACTCTCTGGAACTTTTACATAGACATTGATCTTTGAGTATTATTCACGATTAAGAAGGAAAATAATGCAAAAATGATTTAAATCGTTGGAGCCATTCTTCAGGACAAGTTTTGGCGCACCTGCCATCGTTTCAAAGCTTCATAGAACATCTCCGTAAATTGCGATGGATGTGTAGAACATACATACAGGCACAGGTACATACATACGTACATATACGTACAGTCGTGTCGAAAACCTTCGCCTCGCTCGGTCTATGCAGAAAAAACGTGAATGTTTACTGTAGTTGTTTCTACAATTTTGCACTTGTAGGTATACGTTTATTAAATTAGTTTGTTAAATTTATTCAGTTCTTTCATTTATTTACGTGTGAGTGAAGCAGCAAGCAAAAATACAATACAGTACAATACCATTCGACGAATGATGATAGCAGGGAAGAAGAAAAACTGAATATTTTTGAAAGACAACTAAAAGGAGCAATAATAGGCCCAAGAAAATAAATGAAAACGAATTACTGGCGTGATCAACCAGCGGATAGATTAAAAACAATGAAAATAGATGCGTGGAACAAGCAAACTGTAAATAGAAAAAATGGGAAACATTACAGAGAAAGCAAAAATACACCAAATGGTATGAAGATAAGATACAATAAGAAGATGATCAATCAATATCCACCACATAAAAAGGATTGACTAGATTCTGTAGTATAAATAGAACAGCTACAATACTACACTGCCATAAAAAAACTAGAAAATGTATGTTTCATATTTTCATCGTTAATAAAACAACTTGTTAAAACCTGTCGTAATATGCTTATGATCTCTGACCAAACGCCTTAAGAGACCGAGAAAAGTCCAGGCGTTGCCAATATTTTTATTAAGTATAACATAGAATTTTATTTGCGCTGAGCTACCGATTCCCCTCGAAGTAAACTGCAGGACGGCGTTGAAAATCGCCAGTGTTAGTTATAAGGCGCCATGGGCAGCTCGTCCTGCTGCATACTCAATTAAATTTATGGCAAAAGGGGCGTATCGCAATAAAGAACGTCAATTGCAGATTATGGTCAAACAGTAATCAGTTTCGCTGTACCGTTGTAATTATATGTACAGGCTCGGAGAGCTGAATATAAATTCGGTTTAAGGTCTATGTTTAAAATGTAAAACCATAATTTGTAAAAATCGAATCATGTTATTTATATTCATTCCGTACAGCGGAGCGAATCAGGCCTGTTATTGTAATCAAATACAATAAAAATGCTATATTGACCTATTACAACATTTAATGCGAATTTATCAAATTTCTGAAGGTTGTTCACTTGAAATTATAAAATTAAAAAAGCTATTAAACCGGCTTGCAGACAAAAAATATTGTCGAACTATGAAGAAAATATTGCCAAACTGCAAGACCTCCCACCAACACCCATCCCAACACTCGAACCGAAACGAAAACAGCAATGCAGTCGACGAGAGATAACGATTAATGAAATAAGCAGTGAAGTCATAAAATCTATGCTTCCATAGTTCGTATAGACATCGGCGTATACATCATGCACAAACTATTGCAGCAAGTGATAGGAGACCGCTCAATGCTATGGCTTGAGTCAATATTTCTTCCAGTGTTCAAAAAAGAATCACCAGTAATTATCGAACAGTATAATCATGAACAAACTAAACTACTGTTAATATGCCTGAGATCTCTGAAGTACAAGTGGCTTTCGTTCTTGGAAAGGAAACCAAAGAACAGAATACCCGGAAATTAATTGAGAAAGCCAGATAATTTAACCTTAACGTTACTGAGCCGTACGATTTGAGGTTACCTCCGTAACAATGATTTGCTTCGGCTAGTTTCCAGTCGAGACAAGGACGGTTTGAAATAGGGGTACATCGAGAATTAATTAGGGTGAGAGCGTCATAAGGTTAAAATCAAACTCCAGATCTTGATTACGTCTATAACTTTGAAGAAACATTAACCGAATCGCAAAAAAATGGTGAGCTGGACCTCGGTTACCTACCTTTGCTTTCAGCTAATACTTTGGCTGTAATAACATCAAGAAGACTGTACTAAGGAGAAATAACTGGCATGTCGAAGCGGACCGCTAAAATTTGACTAATATGGCGGTCGTCGTGTACTATTATCCATTCACAAAACTCGTGAACTGTCAATGTTAAATATTTGTTGAGTGTAACTGGAAATTCGGACCATGGATTGTACGTTCTACAGCACTTAGGCCACTTTTCCGGGCCCATTGTGCATACTAGAACTACTACTACCTTAAACTGACCTAAACTACCCTTAATCTAACCTATGGTAAGGGGTTTCCTGGAGCTGATAACTGCCGAGGCCAGGATTCCAACCATCGGCCACAGACTTCCGAAAAATACGTGTGACCTCGACTGCAAGCGATCTCCGCAATCGCCTATCGAGGCGGACCATGTTTTAACAATTAATAACACATTTGAAATACACTCTATTTGATTAACGACCGTAAACTGACTTATAACCGCGATTGCAGGTTAATTTAGCTCGCTTCCAACTCTCGAACGGCAGCGAAAACGAACGAAAATTATCGAAGATAGTACACGCTGTCGACAGCGCCGCGAATGCTATCCCCGGCATTGGGGCCGCTTTTATATACAGCTGTCATAGCAAGTTACGCCTCCTTAGTACAGTTTTCTTCAATAACATGTTCTGCACTTCTGCCTTACAACAGAATACTACAAAACACACAATAATATTTAAATACTATAATGAACACACCAAGTAACAAGAAATTCTGGGACAGAAATCTTAAAACTAATTTCAACTAATTATTTCCCTGTGTGACTTCACGAAAATACAAACTATGGAAAGATTGACTTCAAATACACAAACGACATTGTAACTACAATGATACACAAACTTACACGGCAACAATTCGAACATAAGCCGAAATCTAGGTAGGCAAGCACTTCAAAAATGACAGTAAACGGCTACACGAAACAAAAACCTTTCACAGCATGCAAAAGTTACTCAAATGCATTTCAATAAAGCGAAAATACAGAATTCGTTCCCATACTTCAAGCCATAGAGGGAAAGGCAGTGTCCAGCAGTTTTTCCACCAGATGTATGGTGGTACATGTAAGCTTAAGTGATGATAATATGCACCTGGGCAAAGCTGTCACAAGAACTAGCCAGCGTGGAAGTTCCCAGCTCAATGGATGGTCTTTTGCAGATATGCGGTTTTCTGATCCGATATAAAATCGATTTTTGGGACCGGCTGTGTATGTAAAGCGATACGGTAGAAAAGCCCGAAACACAAAAAAATATTTGCATAGCAGAACCTAATAAATCCGAATTAAATCGAGTTCCCCACGGCTGGTACTGTTATGCTTGCAATAACACCACAGTCACAATGATTCGTTGTAACGTTATCCTGGCGCAAATTAATTGAAAAACACAATTAATTCGTTTAAAATTTGCACGCGCTAACCTGCCGCTACATTCGGCGGTTTTTGACACTCGAGTTATGATAAAAATTCCAAAGAAGGTAGAACGTTCGATTCTGCACGTTAGCCGTTTTGGTCTTTTCGGTGAGGGCAAAAGACTTGACTTGAGCCCAGACTGTATTCGAGGCCTATTTTAATAGTGTTGGTGCAGTTCTATGGTAAGAAGACCACGCTCTTCCGGAAAACATCATTCGTCGTCACAGCAGGGACCAAAATAATGTGGCATAGTTGGTGTATTTTATTATTAATGAACACCTTGTACAAATATGTACATTTTTTACTAAATCTATTTAATTATAAAAATAAAAGACAAATTAAGACAATGAACACAAAATTTTACCTACCGTCAACGCCAACTTCATTGGCATCTTTTGCACACAACGATTGAAGGATATTAGAATTCTTCCTCAATTCGTCTACTGGGTATGGGATCCGCTTTCCACTTGTAAACGGCCGAGATCAGCATTTCGTCAATGGTTGAACGGGTGCACAGTGGTTCAAAATAAAAAAAAGTCGATCGAAAATCAAAATTTTTATTGTTTTATATGATGTTAAGCATAAAACATAATTGTTCTTCTACTATCTGGCCAACTTCTGAAATACATAATTCCAAAATTAAATTACGTAGAAAGACAATATTAGTCCCTAAACGTGCGATGAAACACATGCATTTTTTTTAAATGGGGCCTTTTCTATGAGCTGTGCAGACATCCTCCTGCAAAATATTGAAGAAAAATGAGTATGTTGAAAAAGTTTGGACCTTTAGCTAGTGTATTATTTTTCTAAAAAAATTTACCCGTTTTTAAATTTCCTGGTACTTAATGGACCCTCCATATTCGAGTAAATTCGCACTATTTGTATTCTACGAAACAGAGGACCCAAGAGGACAAAATTATTCGTAGTTCACATTATTGTTTAGGATCTTAGGTAAACCAAAACATCTCATTGGTTTGCATCGGTTTGTCCCTGCACCCCTTACGACATGTAATGGGGCGGTCGGTGCCGGTGTCCGTAGACTATTTTACCACGGTGCAGCATTGCTGTCTTAGCGTAGATCATTGTCGCTTGCTGCTTGCACTTTTAGTGGTTGTTTTGCTGTGATTTAATATTGTGTGATGTTGTGTAACTTTACTTTGTGTGTTTTGTGTATATTCTAACAATGACGATTCGTCCAATTACGCGTTTTTTTACACGAAAAGTTTATAGAAAATATCGAATTATCCATTGAAGTTCGAAAAAATTGTGTTATAGAGTATCTAAAAGTTGTTTCTCATACAAACAGAAATGAGGTTGCTACAAGTTTCCACTAGAACACATTTTATCGCGCCATATATCAGAAATTGGAAGAATGTAAAACGAAATAATGAACGGATTATACAGACATTTGGCAAGTGGCTTGACGAAGAAATAAAATTCCAGAACATTGTTCTTCGTTGTGTACCTACTCCTATAAATTATCCGAAGAGGCACAAGAAGCAAAATATAAAGATTTGCGGCGATACAGGGAACACCTCACCAGCAAAATGATTGTCCTGAAGATAAATGAAGATGGTTTCCACCGATTAAGTTTGAGTTCGGATCCCAAATTAAGTTCTTTTTTACAAGGCAAACAAAAACAGAAGATAACTGATGTTGATGTCCTCCAATTGATTAATATTTTTGAAGAAGGCAATGATTCTGACGAAGACGATGTCGAAGATGATGATTTTTAAAAGCATTCCGCATGATATCGTATTCTATGCTATTAAGTATTATTATATCATTTTACAATCTCAATATTTCAATCAATTTGTATTTCTATAGCTTAATGTTTTTTGTAATTAAATTTAAAAATTGTGCAATTGTTTTCATTTCTACATAATATTAAAACATTTAAACCCCTTCAAATAATTTGTAAGTTGAAAAACCCCGAAAAACAAAATTATTGTCATTTTATTATTATTATTATCAATGCATTGATTTTTTTAATTTCTACATAATATTGAAACATATAAACCCCTTAAAATAATTTCTGTTCCAAAATCGCAAAAGAATGATTTCGTTAGTATTATTATTATTCTTTTAATTTTTTTAATATTATTGTTATCAAAGCATTAGTCTGTATTTGAAGGTTACACCACAATATTTTAAATGAAAAATGCAATTCATTCGGGAGATATGAATTTCGATCGACTTTTTTTGATTTTGAACCACTGTGGAGGGGTGGCTAGCTAGAATTATTATCGAACACAACTGATTCACTTGCTACTCGCGTGGAGACTCGCTAGGCTAGTAGGGTAGGTTGGAGGGACCGGCGCCAATCCGATAGCATGCTATGGAAAAATACCTTGCGGGTTACTCGTTGGGTTGCTTGGCGAGTTGCCACTCTCCAGGTAAACAACCTGCACTACGGCCGCACCTTATTGGTTATTAAACTGTGCTTCTGGATGCTGAATTTGCGCTTTGTCCTGCAATGACGAATATGAATGGATGAATACCTCTTGTGGGACGCTAGACATTCACTTTGTCCGCCGTTTAGGGGTCTTTTGGAGGGTGCATCGCCAGCACTCGGCTCGTGGGGCCCCTCTAACGACAAGCACCCCGCGTTGAGCCGCAGCGCGAGCGTCGATTTACATTAGCCCAGACATAACCTGGCCTAATGTAAAATCTAAATATTTCTCAAATTTTAATACATATTTATTTTTAAATATTTTAATACAATATCTTTCCCTTTCCCACCTCAATCACCTTCACACTAAATTCCCCTCTTCATACAAAATTACCCTCTCCTTTCTTAAAAAGCAAGGATATTTTAGTGTGGGGGTAATCTGGTGTGAGGGTAATCTAGTGGGACGGTGATTTAGTGATAGGGTGATGTAGCGGGAGGGTGATGTAGTGGGAGGGTGATCTAGTGGGACGGTGATTTAGTGATAGGGTGATCTCGTGGGAGGGTAATTTAGTGGGAGGGTGATCTAGTAAGAGAGTGATCTAGTGGGACGGTGATCTAGTGGAAAGGTAATAAGTGGGAGGGTGATTTAGTGGGAGGGTGATTTAGTGGGAGAGTGATCTAGTGGGAGAGTGATCTAGTGGGAAGATGATCTAGTGTGAGGGTGATCTACTGTAGCAATGGATCTTGTCTTCATGCGAGAACTCATTCAAATTTTTCTGACGGCTCAACTAATTTTATATCCAACTATGTTAACCTTAATTTTTATAGCAACATTAGAGTGGAGCTCGATATTGCTGAAGTTACGGGAAACTAGATTTCATATGCACGAAAGAACAACGGAAACGCGTTCTCTTATTGCAAGAATTGCATTCAGATTATAATTTGTATACAGTGAGTTAGCCTATTGCCATTTAAAAGAAATTCGCAAGCATTATCTTAAAGATGAGATCAGAGCTCAAAACTTCATTGAAATATTGCCCAATTTGCGGGAAACTAGATTAAAATAAATTCAACAACGGATTCTAGAGCAAAAGTGATTTATCTAAAAAATTCTTAAAACTTAAAAAAATTAATAGAAGAAATAATGAGGTAATAATCCTAAAGGTTCTCTTTTTCTATCTCTTGATCAACAAGAGATAGAAAAAGAAAAGGGTTCCATACAAGTCAAGAAAGAAGTTCTAAAAGTTCTAATAACAATAAATCTCCAGGTAGTGACAAAATAATTGCAGGGATGGTAAAATATAGAGCGGAAGAATTAACGAATGCAATGCAGAAGTTAATAAAGAAAACATGGTTGCAGGAAAAAAATCGTCCGAGATTGGAAGGAATATTACATCTGATATAGCAATATATATCGGGTAAAGAAAATAATGGAACAGAATGCAGTACGTATAGGGCAATAATATAGCACTTCTCAACGTTGTAATATAAATCCTAGCAACGTATATAAAGCGAATAAGTTAGCAACAAAGATGGAACAGTAAGTACGGCCTCTATGAAGATCAGTAGTGGTTCATATTTTTTACCTTAAGGGGATTACAAGCAGAAAGCTACGAATATAGTAAGACAATGGTAATTTATAGCTTTTAAAATGGCGTACGATATGATAAAAATGCACGCATGTATAAATTCTTGCAAAAATTAGGAATAAGCCAAAAACTAATCCCTATAGTAAAAATGGTGTTACATAAACTGATAATAGTGTAAGAATAAAAGGGAAAGTGAGTGAGACATTTTCAGTACAAGAAGGATTAAGACAGGAAGACAAATGTCTTCCTATCTATTTAATTCCGTACTAGTAAAAGTAATCAGAGAAGCATTTGCTTAACCTGTAATAAGTTGAATTTTGTAATATTTTTGACGTTATAAACTGTAGTCACGTAAATACATCCTTCAGTTGCAAATATCGCCTTCCGATCAACATTCGACTTGAAGTTTCGTGCCAGTACGTCGTTCCGAAGGGGGTGGTGGGCTCGTAGCTCGTGGCTTCTACCATTCTCAGGTCATTCAATATTCAGTCGAATCTGTCGAGACAAGTATTGCCGCAGGGTACGCTGTTGTGATTCGTGACTGTTGTGTTTTTGCAAGCATAACACTATCGGCCGTGGGGCAACTCGATTTAATTCGGATTTATCAGGTTCTGCTATGCAAATAAACGTTTTGTGTTCCTGGCTTTTCTACCGTATCGCTGTCTAAGAACAGCCGGCCCCAAACATCGATTTTATATGGGCTGAGAAAACCGCATATCTGCATCCATTGAGCTGGAATCTTCCACCCCGCTAGCCAGTTCTTGTCACAAATTTCCCCAGGTGCATTTTCTCGTCACTTGTAATTATCTCCCGCTTGCCGGACAATGACACCATTCTTTTCGATTGTTTTACATGTACCACCATACATCTAGTGAGAAAACTGCTGGACACTGCCTTTTTCCTCTATGGCTTAAAGTATCGTAACGAATTCTACTTTATTTAAATGCATTTAAGTAACTTTTGCATGTTGTGAAAGATTTTTGTTCCGTGTAGCCATTTATCGTTCTTTTTGAAGTGCTTCCCTGCCTAGATTTCGGCTTGTTTGAAGTGTTACAGTGTTATAGTCAAATTACTAGCTGAAAGGAAAAAACCGAGGTCAGCTCACCATTTTTTCTGCGACTCCGTTGATGTTTCTTCAAGGTTGTAGAAGTCATGAATCTTCATGACGTCCATATCTATGGAGTTTGATTTTAACCTTGTGGCGTCCTCATCCTAATTAATTCTCGACGTACCCCTGTTTTGAACCGCCCTTTTCTCGACTGAAAGCTATCCGGAAAACAATATTCTTACGGGTTGTTTCATTTTTGTTTTTGGTAACGATTTGAGCTGTAACAATAGCTCTACATAAGGACGTTACATTATCTGGCTTTCTCAATCAGTTGCTGGCTATTCTGTTCTCTGATTACCTTTCTAAAACGAACGCCGCTCAGAGATCTCGGGAAATAACAATAGTTTAATTTACTCACGATTATACCGTTATTGTATTCTTCTCTTCTTCTATCTCTTGATAAAGGTCTTCTCTCATTATTTTTGAAACTTTTTTCTATTGATTTTTGAAAGTTTTAAGACTTGTTGCACTAGAATTCATAGTTGAATTTATTTGAATAAACTAGATAATTTCCCGCAAATTTATCAATATTTCAATGAAGTCTTGAGCTCTGATCTAATATATCCACTAACTTTAAGTATAATGGTTGCGAATTTCTTTTAAATGGCATATAATTAGTTGGGATAACTCACTATAAATCTGAATGCAATTCTTGCAATAAGAGAAAAGCATTTCCGTTGTTGCAGTAGCATGCAAATCAAATCTAGTTTTCCGCAACTTCAGCAATATTGAGCTCCAATCTAATGTTGCTATGAACATCATTTGATGTAAAATTAATTGAGCATGAAGAGGACAAGATTTGTTGCTACAGTAGATCACCCTCCCACTAGATCACTCACCCACTAGATCACCCTGACACTAACCCACCCTCATACTAGAACATCTTCCCACTAGATTATCCTCACACTAGGTCATCCACCCACTACATCACCCACCCATTACATCAAGAAGTTGAATTGGAGTCGGAGTTTTTGGGTGATCGCTCGGTTCGGGTGGTGACATACACGGGCGAGCATAAAAAACTGGGACACTTAAAGCAGACACCCTACTTACAGCTTTTATGGATTGACACTTATAGTAGGAGAGCTGATGACATTTTAGAGTGATTTAGTTAAAGCGCACTTTTTGAGAAAATGTTGCGGGATGCATGTATAAGTGTCATCTGTAAGGATTATCCTTGATAGCGTTATGGGAGGGAGGCAGAACGCCCCCAACTTGCAAACAAGTAGTGAACACAGCTATTATTTGGTTAAGGCTATAACTTTTTGTATTGTTTGCCTGTTAGCCTATAAATCATGCTATAACATTGGCAGATCGATTGGTCGGCATTAAAAGAGTTGCAGATCACCCCAAACGTGTTGTGAGCACGACGAAATTTTTATTATTTTGTCAAGCTCCAATATTGAATATGGTATTATGCCAACCATCCCACAACTGTCACCGACTGTCGTCTAAATTTTATTTGAAAATTAACATAAAAACCAACGCTTAAACAATGTTGACCTCTGCTACATGAATAATTACGTACTATGCCATAAGAACTAGTGAAATTGTTCATTGATTAAACATGTGTAATTTTAAAATTTGATAATTTAAACCACTTGACACCTACTCTTATAACTGTCATATTTAAATTAAAAACATCAGAAGTAATAGAGCACATAACTTAATTTTTTCTAAGCCAAGCTTGATTTTGTTTGCATTTGCTCATTTTCTCTACCTGGGATGGCAGGTGCAGTCTTACTAACACGTTTGAGATGCTAGAACATAGTTCGTACGTTTACTTACGTATGAATAGACCTTCTCATTTAGTACTTTAGAGTTTTGTGTGCTTGAGCAGATGTTCTAAAAGGTTTGCTGAGATAATAATAATAATAATAATAATGCTACAGGAAACAACACGAAATCAAGACGCTTGCGGAGAATGTTTAAGTCGTTCTGCAAAGGAGTTAATAATACGTTTTGTTCTGCAAATAGAAACGTGCACTTAAAATAGTTGCCATAAAATTGGAGCTTGACTAAATAATAAAAACTTCGTCCTTCTCACAACACGTTTAAGGTGATCTGCAACCCTTTTAATACCCGTCAATCGACCTGCCAATAGCATGATTTACCTATAGGCTAACAGGCAAACAATACAAAAAGTTACAGCCTTAACCAAATAATAATAGCGTTCACTACTTGTTTGCAAGTTGGTGGTATTTTGCCTCCCTCCCATACCGTTATCATGGAAAATCCTTACAGATGACACTTATAAACATGCCTCCAGCAGCAATCTCTAAAAAAATAGGCCGTAACTAAATAATCACTATAAATGTCACCAGCTCTTAGACTAGTGATACGACCTAGCTCAGTGTATAGTCGAGATCGATAATACACCGGGGCGGTGAGCTTACAGGAACTAATTATAATTTGTTATTACTATTAAAAATATTTATATATGCAATTATGTACTATTGCTCTTAAAAAAGTAGGACATGTTCTAAATCTAGAAGCCATACTTTTTTATCATTTAGTTGACTAAATGACTTTAACTTTCATGTAAATAATTCAAACCTGACATATGTCATATCAAATTTTAATATATAATTTTTTTCTACGACCACTACTAAAAGTAGGCCTTTTAGCGCTAGCTGTTTCACTAAAAATAACGTTTTATAATTCAACGTGTTAAAAGTGAAATCAGCTGTTTACTTTTAGCACATGTTCTATAAAGTAAACAGCTGACAGCTGGTGTTGAATTTAGAATTTCGAACTGGAAGTGAGGTTGTAAAGTTATTCTAGTTACTTCTTTCGTTAGAGGTAAAGTGTTTTTGAAATAATTAAAGCATTATGTAATGAATAAAGTAAAATATGTACATTTATAATTACCTTTGATAACTAACTTTGACAGCAACCGGCTGCAGAAACAGTCACCTGCGCGTCAAGACCATCTCTTTACTATGACATAAATTATAACTGTCATAAATGCAAATCTTTGTTAAATGGACATTTATGGATCAATACCAGTAAATTTAAGGCCGTAGAAAAATACTGTGTGCAAACTCGTGCTAAAAGTGTTTATGCACGAGACATGTCTCGTGCATAAACACTTAGCAGTTGTTGCACAAATAGCTATTATAATAAAACTAAGTATTTGACTAGTGTAAGTATAATTTTATAATAAGCATGTGTATAGTTTAAGGGGAACTAAAATGTATTTAAAAGCCCTTGTTTGTACTAATCTTAATGACATCTTAATTTCTTTCATTGTACTTAATATGATAGTGATACTTTCTAATAAGTAATTCGCCTTGGAAGTTAAATGTTCAACAACAGCTTAGGATAAATATCAGTAACTTTATTTAAAAATACTACACATCAAAACATCTGAATAAATTAAATATTAAATAATAAATAGCAGAAACACTACGCCACTATATTTGATGTTTTACGGATTTGAATCTACCCTCTGTCAATCGGCATGCTCTGGCCGCTCGTCTTCCCTTGTGGACCCAGCTGTAGATAGAGGCAGTTGGAAACAAGTAATGGAGAACATCCAATTCGTTGAATAATAAGTTTTGCTGCATTTATGACTTAAAAAGTTAAACCACAAAATAAATACAAAATGTCTTGATTATTATTCATATAGCATACAATATGCTTATACATTTTCAAATGTGATCTTCTTCTTTGGGATCTTTTTCCGTTCATCTGTGTCTAGGACATTTCTTCTCCAAGTTATTATTCTCAGATCTGGTAAATCATCTTCTACGTCTTTACTCACCTTTTCCTTAGTCATCCTCGCTTCCCCCTACCTTCCAGTTTTCTTTCGCACACCATTTTTGGAGCCTTGTCGTTTTCCATTCTTATTTTATTTCAAATGTAATACATTTTCTATTTAAAACACTTTAAGATACAGAATGTTTTTAAAATGAAAAGTTGATACTATCCCGGCTAAAGAGAATATTCTATTACAAATACAATTTGAGATTTAAAATGCCGTATAAAATAGTAATATGTCACATTTAGCAACGAGTATACAATTTGTTCATAAGTGGATTTAAAATTATAAAGTGTAATGGTAAAATGTCAAAGTTAACTAAGACTTTTCGGCTACATTGTTTTTATAATTTAGAAAGATTGTTACTAGTTGGCTCTATTCTTATTAGGTTTAAATTGTATGAGATGTATTTTTACTTTAATACAATAAAATATTTTATTCTATATCAAATGTTAAAGCGTGCTTTAATCGACTCAAAACAAAAGGTCAAGTGTTACTTTAACAGCAAGGGTAGATATAGAAATTACTTTTTTAATTTTTATTTAAATTAAATATTACAAATTTTGTATTACTCTAGCAACCCAATCTAGCTACTGAGCTTTAAAAATGTGATTGACTTTCCTTAGTTTTATTCAAATTGTTAAAGTTCTTTTTCTAGAAAAAATGTAATGTTATACTAGATGATAAAATTCATTATCGACTCGCAAAATTAATTTACTCGCTCCTTCGTCGCTCGAATATTAAATTTTTTCGCTTATCGGTAAAATAAAATGTTATCGTCTAGTATAACAAATAACTATTTACAACTGTTTCCAATAATATTTTTCAATAATAATTCCAAAAACAATAAATATAGCAGCAAGTCAAAAGGCAAAACTAAATATAAAAAATTCAGGTAGAAACTTAAAATTATTTGAACTCTTTTTGGAAAGCGTTATTTTAAGCTCTATATTAATAATGCAGATTAAAGGTTAATACAAAATAAATTATAAATAAAAAAGACACATTTATTACGTAAATAATTGTATTATTTTCAGCGTAATTATTTCAAATAAAAAATTTGCAAATTTTGTGGGCAATATACATATAAACTGTACATTTTAATAATTCAAGTAAAAAGTATTAAAAACTGAGAACATTTATTGTATAAATTAGTTAATCATATTTACAACATTATCTAGTTTGTTGTGGTTGCATATAACCATAACTTAAATTCAAATTTGTTCATAATCAAGCAATTTGATTTAATTTACTTTATTACTCAATATTAATTTCCCAATCACTAATTAGTAAAAATTCAAATTAAACTAAAAGAGAATGTCAAAAAATTTTTAAGAAATACACAAAACAATAAAATTCAATTGAATGCACATTTATGCCAATATAAATATAAATATTAAGTTTCAGCATGGAACTTAGCTCGAACAAAATCAATTTCTGTAGCTAAAGCTCCATTTTTAAATTTAAGAAATAAAGTAAGAAAAGATTACGGAAACCGCCTTTATAACTTTCGCGATATAAGCAATTTGAATATTTTTGAAACTATTTGCCAGTCTTTGAAAAATAGCAATTAAACATTTCAATATAATGCAAAACAGATATTAATCGCGGTAGAATACAATCTATTTAAATGGTGGTTTTAACTGAGATTATACAAACAGTTTAATTACTTTTTACTAAATTCAACTTCACTCCTTAAATATTACGAAAATTATTATAATTTAAAAACCTAAAATGCAAGTAAGCGTTAATTTGGGAAACATTTACACTACTTGAAACTGAAAAGTTACAAAAAGATGATATTTCTTACAAACTTAAGACGGACCTGCGTGCGCAGTATCACAAATCTTGTGACTAACTGTTTACTGCTTAAGTTTGCTCTGGCAGGCATAAAGTACAGTCGCCCGTTTCCGAGCATGTGATAAAGCCGATTATCAAATATTCATGTCTAAATGAGGGTAGATACCGATATCTGCAACCTTTAACCCGGCCGCCGACTATAAATAAGTAAATCTGTCTTCTGATACGAGGTTATCGGGAGCAAAAGTCATAGGATAAGTCTGATTAACTTGTTTTCAAATTTTGAATATTTGTTAATAGGCCATTTGCTTATCTTAACGACGGGAGATGCAAAGTTATCAAGCAGTTCTGGGCTCTGGAAATTAAACAAAACAAGGATTGAGAAAAGCGGTTACGTAAGGGAAACGGGCACGTTTTGTAGGTCACTTCTTTCAACATTTATTTGTCGCTTCGATTACGGTTTGTTTGTAACATGATAAAGACTAAAATTAAACGTGTAATCAATTTATGAAGAAGAAATAAACACAAAAGCCACTGCTAGGACAACGGTTAAGTGGTATCTTTTTGCATACAAATGGAGTAATAAATCTTGCGTATCCAATTAAACCTGATATCTTGCGTTAGCTTTTCCAACAAATATACCGAGTTAAATTGCAAATGAATATAAAACATATTATTTAATGCTAAAAAACATAATAATTTCTTTTTAGTTAACGCTTTTCAAATAACACAGGTTCAAATAAAAAAGCGAGGATCTAAATAAAACTACAATAAATAAGCACAGTGAATTTTATACAAAATTTAATTTTAGATATCAAAGTAATTCGCCCCAATAATCCACAGCATTCTTTATTTGCACTTTTCAGTCTTCTTTTTAATTACGTAACGCAAAGTAATTTTCTTTTAAGGTGAAAGATAACCAAAAGTCGCACATCGGTAGTTGATATGAAACCAAATGAATTACAACTATACTACATGAAAGCAGAGAATCCGATATTAAATGGATGCTGTTTTACCATGAAAGTTACTTTATTATCATCTTCAATTGTTTAACGACAGTTACAGAAAAAAACATTCTACTGTGTTTTTCGTATTTTTTAGTTTCTTTATACCAAAATCAATTACCCAGAAAGATGCACTTAGATGAACTTTCCTATAATTTTAACGAACTTGTGCCTCCTTTATTTACTTTTTAAAAATAACAGCTTAATACTGAGTAAATTCAAAGTACACAGCCTACTACATTTGTTATTCTTTATAAATTCATCTTAGCTTAGCAACGGAATCTTTTCTTGCAGGAAGCTTAAAGTATAATTTGTAAATACTTTCACTTGCTTTAATATTAAGAAACAATTACAATCTGCAATTAGATTTTTGAGTTTTTTAAAATATTCAAACACTTTTATAGCATTTGCCTACTACCAACTGCTGCTGTAAGATTAATGCTTTTCAAATCTTTTTAACTTGAATTTAAAAATATAATAGATTGAGTATTTCAGAACAAAGTATGAGGCCGATTAATTGAATTGAAAATATTAATTGAAATATCTTCGTTGCATGTCACATTTTTACCGAACTGAGCTTCCGTTCTGCGAAATAAACTGAACATGTAAAAGCATAGTAGAAACGCTAGAATTAGAGAGAAAAAGAAATTAAAATCTCTTATGGAAAATCAATTATGTACTGATTAACCCAGCCATCGGCTAGTGTTGACTCTTCCACTGGTTTTGAAAATGTATCTACTCTTTGATTACACACAAGTAAAAATTAACAACAGTGGTCCTCTAGCTGAACAATATCTAGTAACAATTTGACAATAGTAACATTTTCTCCTACACATACAGCTACAATTCTCTTTATACAGTATCAGAAGTCGATTTAATACGATAGAGATATTTCCAAACTTCTAAAGGAACAACATGTTTATCGTCCATTTTTCATCGTATTTGCAGCTGGTGATACAAGAATATGAGTATTGTGTAAGAACAAATTCTTACTGCAAATTTTGTTAAAATACTATTTATGATGGACGATATCTTAATATTGTGCTGAGTCTTTGAATTTCAATTTTTTCAGTTAAATTATAAACTACATTCTACTAACTGAAGCATGTTGATATGCAGTGAGCATCCACTTATACCATTCTTAACCAGATGATATTTTTATTAAATGTAAGTAATTATTTAAATGTACTCATTATTTATTAACCATGTACAGTATATTAAAATTTAAGCACTTTGAAGCCTAGGTAGTATTTAAATGCAAATTAAACATTAGCGAAATGATTTATAAAATACCTGGCAACGATCGTGATGTATACACTAATTACTTACTTACTTTTCTTCATCCCTTAATGCCCCAGGGGCGTCGGGTCATGTATACAATCATGTTTTTTAATTTGTAACATGTCATATATCACTGTATATTTATATATAATAGTTATTACTTGAAATACTACAGAAGGGAAAGTATATTTGACTTATAACATACAAGTTTATATTTTAACCTCAAATTAGAAATCAATAAAATGTTTCTAGCTAAACTCGTAAATGAATTAATGTTGACAAACTTAAAGAGGTTATAGGGGACGTTGAAACATAAAGATTTTGCATTTTTCCTTGTATCCCTGCTGAATTACACCTTCCTAAAGAGGTGGGCTCAAGATTACGTTTTCTCATTTTACTCAGAACTGGGAAAGGGTATTAAACTAAAAATTGGCAGCAATCCTCTATGAAAGTGGCAGCTTTTTAGTTGTCATGATTAGTGGCAAAACGATTATTCACTAGTTAAAAAGCTACAGTTTTAACGTTGCCATTGGTGACAAAAATTCTTTTTTTTTTCACTTCTTGCCGTAAATTTGTAAGTCAACATAATCTGTCTTTTTGGGCCTAATCTCTACTGTTAGCCCCTGGAATCTCTTTTCACATTACTTCAGGTGGTGCGGGCGTCGCTTGGAGTAACCTTAAGGCTGTAGGAGTCACAGAAATTATTCGGCTAAAGATCGATTTATATATCTACCTTCTATAGATGAACAGCGTATCGATGGTGGACAGTTGTCAGTTTTGACATTATTAACAGAATTATGACAAAAAAAAAATTTATCTCTTCAACTAAAAAAAATAGGTTAATTTGTGATTTTGTCGTTATTTGTTACTATTTTGAAAATCTGTTTAAATACACATAAACTTTATAATGGGGTGCAGGGCATAAAGCAATATAATTATTTTTTTATTTTTTCGTTAACGTGTAATTTATTTTTTAAAATGGGACTAGCAACTTTTATTCTTAATAATAGATATTTCCAGCGAAACCGAAACATCCAGGCCGGGATTGGAGCTCTCGTCCGAACACTCTGTGGCAGACGCCACTAGCCCACCGAGGCCGCAAGCCAACATAACCTAGTATATGTAAAATTTTGTATTTATTGTGGAGTCGAAAAAAATCTTGTATGGAATACGTTGCAAAAATGAGTGTTTTTACTTCCCTCGTCTAAAAGGCAGAGGAAGTATTCGAAACGCAACTGCTCCCATTCAAATGGAAACTCCAACTAGGTGGCTCAACTTTTCACCATCATTAGGGCTAAAGGAGTCAATGTCAATGGCCAAAGACTGACAAATTTAAGATATGCTGATGATATCCTAAAAGGGTGAAATAACTAGAATAAGACTAGGTTGGATGGTATTCGGAAGACTATCCTCCCAGTTATGAAATACACATGGAGAACTGGCCAATAACAAAAAATAATACAAAAAATGAGAATTGTCCAAAGAGCTATGCAGAGAGCCATAATGATCGGAGTAACCAGGGAAAACAAATATAATAACAACAGAATTATGTAAAGCGATAACCAAAGTCATGGACAGCGGCAACAGAATAACGGCGTTAAAATTAATAGATGGAGCCCCAGAATTATAGAATGGGGACTATACGAGCACAATAGGGGCAAATGGAGGCTCCGATGAGATGGTATACTGATACGAAAGAAATAGCGGGTTAATAGTGGATACGTGTACAGCACAAGACCAGACCGTGAGCAGTGGAAAATATTAGGAAACGAAACTTTAAGAATGAACATAAATGATGAAGTAGTTAATGATTTTTTTTCAATAAAAATAATTTAAAATCTGAGACGTCTTTGTGACTTTTCAATATAACTCATAACACATAAGAAAATTAAAAATATTGATACACTATTTCTGATTGTATAACAATAATTCAGTAATGTGGTATATAAAATAATAAGTGCGGCAGCTTATAAAAAAGCAGCTTCAAAATGCAAAATCCTATTGATTAGAATTATTTCTATTTAGTGACATTCTGTTGATTTATGTTATATAGAAACACACTAATTAGCATTGAATAAATCCTATAAGGAATTTTCAGAAAGATACATTTACATTTATTGAGTTATGCAGTATCATAAATACGCATAAATATAAAGAAATAGTAACAATTTAATTATACGTCAAAGCATTGAAATATTAATATTCCATCTTGTATACAACTATATTAACTATTATATTGTAACGGTTTACTGCCCACGGCAATGAGCACAGAATTAAATATTTTATTTATTGCAAGACAGTCAGTATTTTACACTAATAAATGCACTTGATATGAGTAGCAGTAACTATAATTTGGGAGAGAAAAGTTAGCATTAGAGAAATTAGAATTCCAAAGAGTTACGTTCAGAATTTCAGTAATAATTGGTGTTCGGAATGGCAAGCATAGCTTAATTTATGTAGCTGACGTATTTAAGTTTGGTGAAATCAATACAATAATGTGAATTTGAAATAATACAAAGATGATTTGTACGGAAAGTACATGAGCGTTATGAGTATTAAAAGTTTATAAGCCAACAAACGGCAAGGTAACTGATGGGTAAAGGAGCAGTGCGAGCAAAACAATGGCTGCAAAGAGCAATGAAATAAGGCAACCTATCGAGAGGATACAGACAATTAGTACAGTGCTAAATAAACTCATGTGAATCAGTGTAATTAAATTAAGGGCCGGTTGCAGAAAGCAATGTTAAGTCTGGTGTTAGCTAACGTCGCGTCAAAGTGAACAAAATCGCATCAAATTTTGTTTACTGATGTATTAGTTACCATAAACATTTGAGATTTGATTCGTTTTTGTTCACTTTGACGTCGCGTTAGCTAACACCAGACTTAACGTTGCTTTCTGCAACCGGCCCTAAGTGATTAAAAGCAGAGCAAAGTTTAAAGCGACAATTTCCAAGAAAAGATAGTTTAGTATTTAAGCAAAAACAGTATATCAAAATTATAGTTCTTAAGTTAAAACATGATATCAAACCTCATTTCTTAAAACAAAGGTAAATCGTAGTCACTAGGTAACGAGAATGTCAATTGTTAATAATATCCAAACAAGTTTGAAAATTTTATGTTGTGTGCCAGTTGAGCTGCACAATTTAATGAAAAATTTTTGAATAAAAAGTTATTTGTGAGAGTCAAATAGTGTCGTTCATATTCACCAGTGTTCAGGCCATCTTTGTGGCTAATTTTCTAAGTAATAACAGTGCCCAGCGAATAGGGATAGCCAGCTGCAAGAATTGCCCAAGTGCGATCAAGTTCGGAGCTCCTTTTCGACTGATTGGAGACATTGACCAGCGAAAGTCGTGTGTACTACGTTTAAATAAAACCTTCAGGAGTGTCTGGGTATAGAAATTGGAACCAACAAGCCATTCCCAAGTGTGTAATTGCCGTGGCGTCACTAGAAAATGTATCCAGCGTATGAAGCTCTCAGTTTAAGGTAGGATTCCACCGGAAAGCGTTGCCGAAGCCCCATAAACCGTGGGGTTCTTCAAGATTGGACATTATCCGAGAGGTTGAACGGGATTCCAGCTGCCCAGCTCCATATAGATTCGAATTATCGAGGTAGCATCCCCTAAATTTGTGAATTGGAGTTGATTTTGCGACATTACCGGAAATAAAACCAAATAAGATTAGAGTGTCGGTTTACGCCATCTGAAACAATACAAGGTGAGCCGGAAGCTATGTCACATAATTCGCAGTATTTACCTAACGTACTCTTGCCATTTTTGGTGTTTTTTAAATTCAGATTACACTGATTTCTTGTACCTGCAGATAATTTGTTGTTGCATTCAATTTTGAGGTTATAGAGCTATCAGAACGAGTTTGAGCGTTTGCGATACTACACTGGTTAATTTGTCATACACCAAAGCATTTGTAATACAAAGTTTTTTGTTGAACCTCGCCCTGAGATTAGAGTGTTTCTTATGCTACACTGGAGTTTTTCCATAAATTATTGAAAATAGATAAAATACAAAGAGCAATAAACCGTTTATTGAGTTAATAATTATGACATCATTTTCTGACACAAAATTCTTGATTGAAACTATTTAATATTTATAAATTTTGGAGATTTGCCCTATTTATTAATTACTAAAGGGCATCGTTACAATATCAATTATAACTGTGCATAAGGTTATTAATTGTGAGCATTATAAATTTCGACAATTAAATTTTGTATTATTTTGGTACCTCAAATGCAGCGTACTGGATCTGGCGGAGAAACAGTGGGGGAGGAGGGTGATACCGGACTCTAAAGATACAGAGATGCCAACGCCACAATTTCAATGATGATTATGATGATTTCCTCTCACTACTGTAGAATTTACTAGTGGACAGCCTTCTCCGTCGACTTAATGCAGCTCTCTTCTGCACTTAACACTATAACCCTGCTTAAAAATGGAAAATAAAGATCCTTAGAGCACCAAGTGTTTTCCACGTATCTTTAACGTTTTCAGGCGAAGTCACATAAATGTGGGCAGCGTCTTTGACAAAAAGCTGAATTGGGGAAAACATACTAAAACAAGAATTGAAAAATCAGTGGCCTTTTGTCAATGCCGCACGATAGGCGACTATAAAGAGCGTCGCCAAAAGTTGACTTGTGGCTGTATCGTATAGTCATCATTAGAACAATACATTACTATGGAGACCTGTTCTGGTGGATTCAGAATCATATAAGTTGCTACAGCAACCCAATTCTCATACCTTCAACGACTAGTGTGTCTGAGTAGTTGTAGTTTTGAAGAGTGATCTGGGTCTCCCTGCACTAGATCTTGTGTAGGAGATGTTACTAAGGGCGACTCTAAGGCTGCGGGTGAAAGGGTTATGACACGATAGAGGCATCAGAACATTCTGAAAAAGTCTGTCCATAGTACGCCTCTACTGGAAACAAGGGCTAATTCTGGTTTGGTTATTTTTTTATTTTTAAGAAAAATGTGAAAACTGCACCTGTATCTGACATAGTTATTTTTACGGATCGATCTAAAACCGCAGTATCATTTTAAACGATCTAGACCTTCAAGTATGGCACTAGAGAAAACAATCGTTTTTCAAGCAGATGTGATAGCTATCATGCAGGGTGCAAATGCAATTCTAGAGCGTGTAATCCAGAATAAGACAATTAGAATAGCTGGTGGCAGTAGAGCTGCCTCATTTGCCTTGAACAACCACAAAATTGTTTCGGGAGTGGTATTTCAGTGCCACTGGACTCTGAAGCTAGCGGCAAGGAACAATGTTCTAGAACTCGTCTAAGTGAACGTGTATGTAGAAAATTATAGAAAAGCACTTGCTGATGATCTACTTGTTGGGGTTCCAAACCAGCAATTGCACATTCACTGCTTCTGATGTACACCATAATTAGACAAGCAACCCACAATTGACATTGCACTAAATATCACCACGCAGAGATGAGAGCCCTACCGCGAAGGATAACAAGATTTTGGCAAGTTTGCCACGAAGTAAACTTCGACTTGTCGTAGGAATACTTTCTGAGACCTGGGCTATATTCGAGATCGTCGCCTAGTCACTCACAATGGTGCGTCGTATATCCTTGTCTTTTATTGTAAGAATGAGAGAGTTCACGGACACGCCAGTACGACAGTACGATATTCTCGAACATATCTCTGTAGACTGAACAAGCACATTCACCTAGTTTAAGACCCAACTTGTTGAAGGTGGAACCTTGAAGACGAGACGACAGAGCACATCGCATATGAATGTCCTGCACTCGTTTCGATAAGAAGATCCATGTAGGAGGATTTCTGACTTGACATGGCCGGGTTCCGTAGCACCTCTCTGACTAGTATCCTGGAATTCACCGAAAGAATCGGATGGCTTAATTGAGGCAGCCAAAGGGTACCGCTGTAATTGTAGCACAATAGATCCACACACCTCGATGCCTAAGTGGATGTGAAAATGGTTCAGCCTCCCGTTGTAATCCAGAATCTAGAATCCATTTGATAATATAATATACGTAATATATTATTGTGGAAATTATTTATTTAAATAACTGATTATATCTTCTATCGCTGGTGGCCTAGTGGTAAGAGTGACAGACTAGTAATAACAGCGATCAGTGGTCCCGGGTTCAAACCCCGGGGTAGGCACGAATTTACGTAGAAAAACGTACAACATCAGTCTTTCTCAGGACTATCCAGGAACACCTGAAGACGGGAGTAGATCGAAACTCCTGAAACGTCGTGTGATATACACCCTAGACAGTGGAAAAAGTCCGATAAAACATATCATATGATTCCCATAAGGGTTGAGTTTCAACATTCTAGCAAGTATTATCTTGATTTAGTATAAATTATTGGAAATACATTTGCTATCAACTCAAATATCGTGGTATCTTTTTTTATAATTTACCCATAATGCTCATTTACCCACTGGAACCGCCACAATACTGGATATTTTATCTAATGGGAACCAAATTCAATTATGGCGATGCAACCTAACAAATTTCGCCAAACAAGTTCGCCATTCTTCAGGGAATTATCAGTGATTACATAATTAAAGCGTTGCCTATGTGATAAATATAACAGTAAGTAAATACACGTCACGAACAACGAACACTCAGATAACGCCTCTGCCGGAAAGCACACTTGCAAATCACTAAATTCAATCTTTTACGATAAACTTTCTGACCTTTATGTTGCTTTCCCAAATGGAAACTAGGGCTTAACTCGAGCCTTCAGGTAGTCATACGATGCATGGGCCCTCTTTCTCCATGAGTCTGCAGATACAAGCCGCTAATACCTTGCAGAACAACTTCTGCAATTGACTGGTCCGAAATTCAGCCGTTGCCCCACATCTAGGGTTTCAGCTGCTCACCCAAGAAGGTCGCTGCCTACCTTTAGCTCACAGGGTTCCAATTACACTGCTCGAACCTCGTATAGAACCTTGGAGAACCAGCTACCACTCGATGCACAAATTAAACACTTTTTTATAAACCTCTGCCGAGGTGCTACGAATTAGTGCAACCTACTGCAGCATAACCAAAGGATATTGAATTAGTTTCAAGCACACTGAATAAGGAAAAGGGTATTTATTTACGTATTAATAATTATTTATTGGGGAAGCCAAAATTAACACTACTCCACAGCTTGGCGGACTTTTCGCAATTGTTTGTTTTTCTTCGATCTTACAGTGTTACACATTATTTCTAAGCCTGCTCTGATTAGATTTTGTTGTTCAAATCTATACTAACACTATTTTTATTACCGTTTTACAAATTATTATCAAGGCCAATGCTATTTTATACAATTTGCAAAAATTAAACTAGCACATTTCTGAAACATTTTATAAAGTAATCGTTGATATGCTTGAAATGTTATTAATTGCTATTATAATCATAAAGACTTAAAATGTGTTCATAGCAATATATACTCTGCACTATTTCAGTTCCATTTGTGTCCTACCAAAGAGCATTCATTCAACCAAAACGTTGCAGTTGAATAAAAACTAGCGTCACTTTCAAATTTTAGAAATATTAGATTTTCGCTTTGTCATTATACTCAATAAACCATACTTATGTATTTGAAATTAAATAACAACATCTTCAGAAAGAAGCAGGTAAGAAAGGTAAAATTTCCTATGATTTCTTTTTAGTATTTGGTTATGTATTAAACTGTACAAGGTGTCTATAATCCAAGTGTTTTGCATCCTGTTGCAGTTGCGAAGAGAGTTGGTTAGAGAATTGTACAGAATACTAGTAAAATTTTAAACATTTTAACATACATACCTTCTTTTTGGAGTCCAAAATTATCTGACATTGCGGCATTTATAAAGAATGACTTATATAAGATTTCTTGGTAGAAAATTGAAGAACTTGGAAATAGGCGTCAAATATTTTTATTTAGTTTACGTTACACGTGCTGCAACAGGGGTATATTGTAAAAGGAAAGAGGAAATTGGAATACTTAATATAAAGACGTATTTTCTTATTGTATGTTTATTATTCTCCCAAGCAAAGGAGAGAAAAAAAGAAGGAACATATTTCTGCTATAACTGATTTATTAAATTACTTAAAAATACATTACCTAAAAATTGTGAATTGGATCTCGGTTATTTATTTTTGCCTTCAGCTAATAAATTCACTTTAAAAATACGTTCTGAATACCTTCTTTACAATAGAATAATAAAAGATAGACAAACTGATATTTAAAACGCTATATTGAGCACACCAAGTTACATGAAATTCTGGTAATCCTAAGACCAATTTTAACTAATTATTTCTCTATGCCCTGTCATGCGAATCTATGCGCATGCAAGCACTTCAGAAGGGACGGGAAATTGGCGACACAAAACACAAAATTTACACAGCAAGCAAAAGTCATTCAAATGTAATTAAATATAGAGGAAATTCCGAATTCGTTACGATACCTTAAAACCATGGAGGGAAAAGTCAGTGTCTAGTAATCTGGTATATGTTGAACCACCAAGAGAGAGAGATAGAGAGGCGTCTTCGCCAAGTCAGAGAGAGATGGCCTAGGTGGAAAGAAGATATCTGGGGTGGGAGCTGCAACAGAAATAAGCCGGTGACGGTTGAATGTAGCCAGCTCGATGGGAGACGTGTGATATTTTAAGTCAATGTAATATCGACATTTGGACACCGATGAGAAAGGTCAGACGGTAAGGTACGGAAACCCAAAATGTTAATATACATAGCACAACTTGATAATTCGAAATTAAATCGAGTTGCCCTGCGGCCGGTAATGTTATTCTTACAAAATACCACAGTCACAAAAACAACAGCGTTACCTAGTGCCGCAATCTATATCCCGGCACAATGAAACAGCTTCAGCTGAATTTGGATATTTCACCTCTTGCAGCAGTTTGAGGTGTTGAGAGTCACACATGCGTGCTTGAATAGTAAATTGGGCTTACAGGTCGAAAAACGAAATTTGCAGCACCAGCTTCGTTAGTCCCTCCTTGGGGGGTGTAACGACAGAAAAGGTAATTCTTTACGAAGCTATGTAGACGTTAATTGCAGACAATAGAGTCTTTCCGCTCGTGGGCTGAGTATAGGGCTCAATGTACTTCTCCAATGTAATACCAGACCGAAATTTAAAAGCGAACATGATCATTTTCGAGTGCGGCTATTTTACCTTTGTCGTCAATACTAGATCCATCCTCTGTTCCTTAGAAGTGATAACATTTTTACTTATATTAAATTATAATAAATCGATTTTACTTGTTTGTAAAATGTTATTTTCATAAAATAAGTACTAACAAAGGATGAGACCCGTTAAAGCTTTCTGCTACAGGGCCCACCGGGAAATATCCAGGTGGTACAATTCGATGCTGTCTGCTGCTCTTGATATATGTATTAAGTATATAATAATGCGTTTAAAACAGGGGGTTGAAAAAAATTATGTTTCCACATAATTTAATGTATTTTCAATATCTTATTAAGTCCATGCTTACAGCACAGGTTGTAAATATAATTTCAAACATTTATTTAATTCATTTGCTGGTGCCTACATTAGTTAATGTAGAATTAAATAGAGCTGTAAATACATTTTGTGAACGGTGAACCAAGCCATTTGCTACATTAGTAGCGCGCGATTGGAAAACAAAGTAATTATAGTCCAGTCACTATGTCCAAAAATAAGGCCTTTGCTGGAAAGTGAAGGGAAATTTGAAATTCCTTTTTTGGGGTGTTTGGGGGGTCTAGCAAAGCTTAACTTTAAGTTGTCGACCAAGATTTCCTATGTGCTATTTCCGCCATCTTGATAAATGAGTGCGTTTGATTTTTTTGCGATAAATCGGTTCCCGTTAACACTACATGAAAATAATGTAGACATCTTTGTAAGAATTTTGAATGTTCTACAATGTATGTTCTATTACTTTTTCGTGTAGGAGCTATATTTGTCGAGATATCGAACGCGAAAGGAGAGCGCTAAAGGGTCGAGATTTTTTTTTGAGCTTCTGGGCTTGTGGCTCTTTTCTCTTTTTATTTAGCGAAAAAGTAGCCATTATCAAACTTGTAGAGGTTGAAAATAGCTTCAATTTGACCTATTATAAATTGATATGCGACTAAAATTACGACTTGTAGAGCGGGCCAAAGTTGTCAAGTCAGCGCTTAATTTTTATTTCATGTATCGTACTACTACATAAATGGCATAATAAACTTCATTGCATCACGAGAATCGTTATATTTCAAGTAGCCAATACGTAAATTGTTATTTTTGACGTTTCTGCTATAGAAGATCGGTTTAGAAATTTCTAATGAATTAAATTTATTAGTAGGCCAGGATAGAATCCCAGTTCCTGATGATGTCAAAAACTTGGGTCTTTATCTTGATAATGATTTAAAATTTACTAAACATATTTCAAAATGTCTGCAAAAGTCATATGGTTCCTTAAAACTTATTTATCAAAATACAATTTTTAAGTGTAAATGTGAAAATCGTTTTGTGTAATGCATTAATCTTGTCCTGTTTTGATTATTGTGACGTAGATTTAATGTTGCTTGAATTCAGAAGATTCAGAACTCATGTTTACGCCTCATATTTCGAATACGAAAATATGAAAGAATTTCTTATAAGCTGAAAGATACAAACTGGCTTAATACGAAAGAAAGGCGCTTTTTTCATTCTGCATGTCTTTTCCACAAGATCATCTTGAGTAGATCACCGAGTTACTTATACAACAAAATAAAGTTTAGAACCGACGTACATACTGTTACGTTTTTAACGTTCGGGCTATTTAAAATTATACGACAAACATGGGTTCAAACATTTATTTACAACCAGAGCCGGATTAAGGGGGGGGGCTGCAGCCCCAGGCCACCGAATTTCGGGGGCCTCGAAAAGATTCGAAGGTTATAATCTAGTGCGGTTTCGGGGGGGGGGGGGGGCTAAGCGGGCTGCAGCCCCGGGCCACCGAATTTCGGGGGCCTCGAAAAGATTCGAAGGTTATAATCTAGTGCGGTTTCTAATCATTTAGATCCCTTTGTACCCATTGCATAAATGGGAATGTGCCTCTAAAAAAATTTAGCCCTGGGCCTCACATATCCTTAATCCGGCTCTGTTTACAACAATGAATTATTACGATTATTGTTTAGAAGCACATGCGAGAATTATCAAGCAGATTACAAATTAATACAGGCACTAACGAACTATCGATACATTTATTTCTTATTACATACGGATTAACACATTTATTTATATCACTCTTAAACACTAACGATTATATATGGTTATTTATTTCTATTAGTTATGTTCACGCGTTTTATTTATCTGGGAGCTCGGCGCTCTGATGCTGAATTCGAACTGCCCGCTATTCATGCGGGCGTGTATTTATATTTCAGGTAATTCCTTTCTAGACTAATCGCGAGGACGCTCGACCTTTCTAGGAACCGCGTGACGCATCCGCGTTTGTTGCCCTCGAGCGCGTCCCTGAAAGCGTGAGTGTCCGTTGCACCTGGCTGTAAGGGCGCTTCCCGAGCATTCGACCGCTGTGACTCATATTTCTGCAGCTGCTTCGAGAAGTTCTGGAACGCTCGCGTATTAATCGCCAAGGCTGCCGACTCATCCATCCCTCGGCCCTCAGGATCGTAACAATACTTTAAATATAAGATTTAAAGGAACGTTGACTCCACCTCAACACAAGTCAAAATTTTTCAAGCGAAAATGTAGTGAAAGGCTATTGTACGTCAAAATTTAAAAAAGCTATTTTTCAAAATTTTATGGATAAACATCAATGAATTAATTATTAGGGTCAAAATAACACACTTAGTAAATTGCTATATCACTAAACACCGTCATAGCAGTTTTGTGCGTAATATTTCGCCTGGGGCTAAAGCAGATCGTTGGATTTTTTGTTTTCTTTTCTTTTTGTTTTTCACCGGGTTAAGTGGAAGAACAGCGGATAGATCTGTTTTTCTATCAAGTTGAACTTCGCCCAAGACAATATTACGTTTATTTTTTCTGTGTAATTTTGTAATAATTTAATAAAGACTTTCGTTATTATTATTATTATTATTTTTATTATTATTAATATACAATCATATAATGCTGTATACTATCTACTTGATGAAATATAATGATTTCAATAATGCAATGAAGTTTGTTATGTCATCTACGTAATAGTACGATACATGAAATAAAAATTACGCGCCAACTTGACAACTTTGGCCCGTTCTACAAGTCGTAATTTTAGTCGCATATCAATTTATAATAGGTCAAATTGAAGCTATTTTCAACCTCTACAAGTTTGATAATGGCTACTTTTTCACTAAATAGAAAGAGAAATGAGACACAAGCCCAGAAGCTGGAAAAAAAATCTCGACCCTTTCACGCTCTCCTTTCGCGTTCGATATCGCGACAAATATCGCTCCTACGCGAAACAGTAATAGAACATAAATTGTAGAACATTCAAAATTCTTACAAAGATGTCTACATTATTTTCATGTAGTGTTAACGGGAACCGATTTATCACAAAAAAATCAAAAGCACTCATTTATCAAGATAGCGGAAATAGCACATAGGAAATTTTGGTCGACAACTTGAAGTTAAGCTTTGCTGGACCTCACCAATACCCCAAAAAATAAATTTCAAATTTCCCTTCACTTTCAAGCAAAAATGACATAGTGACTGGACTATTAGGAGAGGCTGTGGTATTAATCCGAAACCGGTAACAGAGACACATCCCGAACGAACTGTCAATAGTCACCAGAAACCTCCAGTCAACAGTGCATACCTAATCTCTAAAAAAATCATGCTCAGTGTTGTTTGATGTAAAATGCCCTTTCAATAAATGCGTGTACCTAATACCTAACTATAATTCTGTTTAAAAATTTAACAATTATAATTATTAACTTCGGTTTTTTATGTTTAGCTTCTTCTCAAATATTTTTAGATTAGGACTGTTGCAGCGAAACAAATCTCGCAAAGAAACAACATAAAGGATTGTAATAAAGGAAAATCTATTTTAGTGTACTCAAAAACTCCCATATAGACATTGTTAGCACCAAATTTTAAAAAAATTGTTTAGAATCAATAATAACAGTAATATGGTCAAAATATTAAATGCTCAAATAAAAATTGTCGATTTTTTACTAGAATCCAAAATACTTTCATTTGTTTTGTTTTGTCTCGCAAAAATTTTAAATTGTGATTTTGTTATTTTATGTGTTGACCCATATAATATAAGATTCGGCCGCGTAATTTATACGTTGATCTGTTACGTTATCGAAATGCAATTTTAATCGAAGGTACATAGCGGCCGGTGTACCTATCAAAATCTTGCTGCAAGTACCTGTAATTAGAGCTTTTTTAATTATGTTTTTTAAACAAATTCGTTCATTTGTTTACGAAGTAAATCAAGCACCATTTGAAAGGGAGTGATCTAAAGAACTTGAGAATAGGTGGCCACCTCTCAGTCTGCCGTAACCTCCTGGTAGCCAGGTGCTTTTTCGTTAATTATCATCCCTCATCATGTATTGAAAATTGCGTTACTTCAAATTGAAGCTAAATTTGTCCTTTACACAATGTTATATGGTTGCCTGTGTAAAAGCTGCCGCAACTGGAAGTTGTCAGCATTTGAATGTTCCGCTTTCGCCTGGCCTGCGCGAGGCGGGAGGCAAGGAGAAGAAACGCGTGGGCTGCTCCGTGTAATAGACAAGGACGAAGCGTGGCAGTTGCGACCAGTTTCGAGTGCATCAGTAGTGTGCATGACGCGTCCACGACACTCGACGTGAGCATCTTTCAACATTTTTTTGCCAGTTAAATTGTTGATTTTCAAAAATGAAAAAAATGTTTTCTGTGCCCTACATCCTTGTCTATTGCACTGAGTCACGCACGCGTTTCTTGGCCCTGGCTCATTCAAATCCTGGCAACCACTAATCGCGGCAGCTTTGACGCAGACAACCATAGTAAATAGAATAGAAAAATTTAGCTTCACTTTGGTGTAAAACAATTTTTGATACACGATGAGCGATGATAATTAACGAACCTTTTTGCACCTGGCTGCCAGGAGGTTGCGGCAGACTGAGAGGTGGAAACCTATTTTTTCAAGTTCTTTAAATCACCTTCTTTCAGATGGAATTTTAATTAATTCGCAAACAAATGAACTAATTTGTAAAAAAAAATAATTAGAAAAGCTCTAAACACAGGTACTACCGGCAAGATTCTGTTAGGCACACTGGCCGCGATGTATGACTCGATATGTAATTTCCTTTAAAATTACATTTCGATTAAATAACAGACGTATAAATCACGTGGCCGGGTCTCGTATTCATGTTTCGATTATTATAGTTGCTAATTTTTTTAACAAAAATTTCTATCTGGGTGTTATTGACGATGCTAACATAGATTTGTCAATGTTATAAACTAGGTTTTCTCAAACGATATTTTCCTGTTACATTTAACAGATAACAAGAGATTTAAAAAAAATAATTTGCACAATATAGGGTCAACTGTTCTAGAGCAACGCGACAGAGAAAACAAAAATAGGATATGCTGTAGCTTAGGAGATTTGAACATTTCAGTTCCAAGTTCCAGCTTGTTTACTTATTACTGAAAAAATGAAATGAATATGCTCGCTACACTTGCTTACGTAGATTAATATAATTTAATATATGAGACAAATATCTTGAAAAAAAGGTATACTGGAAATGTGCATTAAATGAAGTCTTAAACGATCTCTATTATTTGGAGGTCAATAGCCAAGTTTTTGTTTTACTATTGGTGAATATGATTTTGGAAACCACTTGTTTTTTACCCAGTATTTTGGAAACCACTAAGTTTGTTTTACGCCAAGCTCTCACCATATCCCTCTATTTTATTGGATGACTTCTATCTACCATCCTTTTTGCAACTAATAAGGTAGGAGATGATCTTCTAAAGCAATTCCTAATGGGTTGCATTCGGTAATTTGGTCGCTTCCACTTCTATTGACCCGCACATAATGTTGACTTCCGCTTCGATAACCAAGAAAATTTCTTGTACTTTTCATTGAGGATGAACAAAGAGAGCAATATTTCGATCAGATTGATTTTTCCAGACTGAAGATAAGTCAATTTTTCTTGTTGACATGCCTTACTGTTTCCAATAGTCATACATTAAAAAAATGTGTGACTTTTATCATCAAGTATGTTGTATTATCTGCGTCCTTTATTACTATTTCTATTCACATTGTATTACTTATGCATCAATTATCTTTTAATGAAAGCTCTTAGACTATCAAACTTTATGCCGATATGTATATCCCTTTTCACTGATATGTCTTTCTCAACATTGAGTAAAGACTTCTCGATTTACATTTAAAACAATGCTACTGAAAGTACTGATTACTTTCACCCCTTTTTCTTTACGAAAACTTTTTAATAATTGATAATATTCCTCGAATTTTAAAATTTAAAAATATCTTTATAATATTTTCTTAAATCGGTAGTGAAAAACGCCGAAATCATTAAAAATGCGAAAAATCAGCAGTGAAGTAATCCATTGTTTTACGACTCTTTGCAGTTGGCGGGGTTACAGATGGGTGACCGAAAATGCCAACACAACCTGTAAGAATAGTTTGAAATGTTAATTTCTCGATTTAAAAAAACATAATGTGCACCTCCTCACTGAAGTTCCTTTTTATCGTTCATGTGGCTTATTTGCCTCGGCCCTACGGGCCTCTGCGACTGAATCTATGTTCGTGATAAAAAGCTAAACTCCAGTGCCGTGGCATATATACAAATAACTATTTTAAACAGTAGTAGTTAAAATCTTGTTAATAAGTGCACTGTGAGAAAAGTGGAATAAATTCAAGTTTTCTTACTTGTTGCACGAATAGCTATTAATAGTAGATCAGTAGCTGAATTAATACTAATTTAATATGAAAGCACCTGTACTTAGTGAAAAAAAGTGTAAGCAGTATTGTAACTACTTCTGATTTATAAATGTTACACCCTTAACCTTCAGATTATAATATACTTACTCCTGTGTCACATTAAATAAGTAACATACCGCGTTTAGCTTCAGGGAAACCACCGATCGCATTCAGGGGCACCTCCCCATTCAAAACGAAAAGCTAAGCTTTCAACTTAGATAGATAGATGTGAACAAAGAACTCGTGCCCCGCACTTGTACAAAAGAAGATTAGCCCGGAGCTTCTTTTGTGCCAGAAGCACATGATTTAACAATCAATTAGCTAAAAGGGGCACCTAACCCTTGCGGTGAGTTATAGGACGGGCATGAAGTAGCAAAGGGGTGTTCAGTAGGTTGTTTCTGGGGCTGAACTGCCACTCCCTTAAAACCCACGGATCGATTGTGCACACCACCTTACGCAGGAGTGGCCACGCAAAAATAAGTCTCCGACCTTCAACCCCCATCCTATTATGTGATAAAAACGTGTTTACACACACTTAACCAGATCACAACACGCTGGGGCAAAGATGACAGAATTGAAGGGGCGCGGGGCGTTTGCCGTTAATAGGGGCTGTTTATTGGAAACTGGATGACGGGAATGATGCCCAATTGATAGCTTATCGTTTATGAACCACGAATAAACTTTAGTGCTTAAACAAGCAGACATGATTTCATTGTACTTCAGTTTTTATAAGATTACTGGGAATTTCTCTTATTATTAGAGCTAGAAAAGAATTGTTACATTTTCTGATTGGCCATTCCTATCAAATGCCATTAGGTAACCTCTTTGACTTCAGTTATTTAAACTTTTTCAATTTGTAAATTGGTTGGTCCCTTACGAAAATTATGTACACTCTGTCTTCTAGAAGCCTGTCATTTTTGACACAAACTGACGCAAAACATAACCTGCTAATTTCTAATTTGACATAGACTTACAGTTTTGCCAATTTCAAATAAAATTTTAGATTGCATTATTTGAAATTCAAAGCATACTAGATGTAATTCTTTTTAAGACACCCGGTATAATTTGTTGTATGTACGTATCACCGATAGTGACAGTCAGATTTCATTTTCATTTATTGAGTAGATAGGTAAGCATAAGTAAATATTCTTAATTGATAGGAAATTTTTATTGAAACTTTGTACTCACCCGAGAATTTATGGGAGTAAAAATTCATATTACCTACAAACTGCTAGTAAATCTGGAGCCTTGAAAACTGTCTAGAATTTTGTTAAGAGTCTTGATGTACAATCAAAGGGTCTTGGTTTGTCTTAATTTATACACAAGATTTTGGCCAGCCTTTCTCTTGATAATATGGACAAGGCAAGACAGGAGTCTAGAAATTCCAGATCTAGATGGCATCACTAGTCAGACCGATAAGTACGTAGATTATATTTCAGTAGTGACCTTACAGTTATGAAATTTGTAAGTATAAAGTAATAATGTCAAAAATAAGTAAAACTATTCTAGGCGATCTTATTTATTTCGACTGGATAAAACAGATGAAAAATAATTTGTTTGAAAATCGTACGACACTCATTAATGACCAATAGAAAAATTAGTTCACGAGCCGTATCCAAGACAACCAAAAAAATTTTTTGGAAATTTTTTGTAGGTAGACTACTTCTTTTGAGGGTTTGTGTCGTTACGATTTTCTTACCGAATCTCCATTCGAGCATTAATTCATATCCGGAAATTATTTTTCGTGCATTCAACAACGTCCTAATTTGCCCTCGCGTCCCGCTCGGGCAAATTAATACGACGTTGTTGGAACGCACTCAAAAAAATTTCCGGAAAGAATTCATGCTCTTATGAGATTATATGTGAAAATATTTCGCCTCTCATTATTTCATTTGTAAAATATGATTCTGCCAGTGAAAGAATTGCAGTGGAATAGAGAGAACATATACTCTTTGGCAATCCAACATTATAAATATGAATTCGTTACAATAGCTTCGAGTAAAATGTAACAATACCGGAAAGTGCCCAATATTAATGTCGTAACTTATTTTAAGAAACTACCTCACACGTAATGCAGGAGAAAGAAGGTGGATATAAAGAATACATAATAAATTTATCTAGTTTTTATAAACAGTAGTAAACCAATAGTTAGGGGCGCCAGGTTCAACAGCTTACCATGAACCATACGGAATAGTCGAGATGTGACGTAACACAAAGAGCTAACAAATACCCAAGAAAAGCAACGACAGCTAGTGACAAACGTCACCAATACATTGCTTCACGAGAACGACTTTAATACACCAAAAGACATATTTTGACGTAAACAATTGGAAGAAAGTAATTACATAAGCAGCACATGAACAAACAGTATACGGAAGTAAACAACCAAATACGTTTCATTAAATAAAAGTGCACGGAAGTGACTGAGCGAAGTATAAAGACTCTAACTAAAATAAATTCAATCAGCCGCTGCACAAAAGCTATTTGACAACATAATCCATGTATCGCGCCGCACAACAAATCATTCTTGAACAGACACGAATATAGATAATGTACAAATCCAAAAATTTAAGATCTACGATGAATCTCCATCACAGGCACGATTCAATAAGCTATGTATTTCGTACCTGGAAGTGTGAGATGCGATGTCAGGAGCCAGAAAAATTGGGGCAATTTGAAAATCTTAGCTTAATAGATGAAACGTGTTGGAAAACCCAGTATAATCTGCCGAAACAGGCTCTCTGCTGTAGATATTGCAGCTATTTTCAGCATCAAACCTACAATTAAAAAGGCCGACGAGAAAGCAACGCGAAGCCACTTCACACTTCCACCAATTTCGAGGCCCTCCCAGACATATTAGGGCCGGAACGCAAATCAAAAGTGCAATAAACAGGAAAACACAATAAAGAGAAAATTGAAAAAAAGGCTTGAAAATAAGTTCAACAGAGCATTAAGTCACGTAGAGGCAAGGATGACCAAATCTGACCTTATATAGATTTCGGAGGCAAACAGATGTTTTACTTTCGTTTTGTTAGAATATCTGTTCTTAAAGTGTCGCCAAAAAATCCCCAATAAACATAGCTTCGAAAGTAATATAAAAAATCAAGATTTCCGAAAAGGTATGGGAGGTGTTTTAAAGAAAGGAAGTTGCCGGATCTACAACCACAGCGGGCGAAAATTCGAAGTAACATTATCAGATTGTAACTAATTGAAGCAATTTACACTGGAATGTTAAAAAAAGTCATCTGCGAATTGCTGTACGTTCAAGTACCCAATGGCTTTATAAGTGATCATGATGTAGCCAATAAAATATTATTTGTTAAAAACGAGACATCTACATCACGAGGTGCACCGTGCACTGGTTACCTACAAGAAAAATACGTTTTTCAAATATAATACAATAAAAATCAATTAAACGTTGTTTACACTGATTTTTTTAAAAAACTGTTTGTAACGTTTACCTGTTTAACAAGTATGTCCCAAAATAATCAATACTACTTTGTTAAATCTGTTTCAGAGTTAAAAAATGGATTTAAAAATACAGCTAAGTGTTTTGAGTAGTAATAAAATTCAG